>JBBDHG010000022.1:0-140000 GCA_037951165.1 Lophius americanus
ACTGTATGTAAAAAAAAATGTATGAGTAACCGGCTACGTATATTCTTCTCAGCCTCAACGGTCACCATCCTGGTTATGCGGCGGAATGGGGGGGGGGGGGGGGGGGGGGGGACACTCTAGGGGGGAGTTTTATCTCCAAAAGTTTCTTGAATCTCAACTGTTGGTCAGATTTTAGTCAAACGTTGGTTCCTATGAATCGACTCAATCACATCTATAAGGACTATACTGTATTCTACTCTAACCGTTTATATTTTACTCAACAGGGGAGGGTATTTACGGAAAAACAACACTTGTTTTTTTCAGGGGGGGTTGCTTGTACCAACAAAGGGGATTAAACTATGACAGTATTTGTTTTTTGGTCCACACCGTCATAGTTCCGGCACCACAGAAGTACAGACAACACCTGATAAGGTCCTTCAGCAAGACCCTGAACCCCAATTTGGTCCCTGTTGCCTAACAGGGGCCGCCTCATATGGAAAAAACTAATTTCCTCATGTTGTACTGAGTGTAACTGAATCTGATTAATAAAGTTTTAATTACATTAGGTTAGTATACTTATATCAAGCATACCAGCGGAATACCATCATTTTATACACAGCAGCAGACGTATATTTGTTTTTAATAGAATATACTCCATCTGAAGTGCGCTCATAAACAGAGTGAGGCTGTCCAAAAACAGAGCCGAATGACAGATGGGCCAGCAGAGGATCGGACCCCGCTGTGGGGACGAGTACCAGGCCACACAGTTTGCCGCGGAGTACTTTCTCTCACCCATTGCTGACTCAATGTCCAAAACGAAGCAACAGTCAGCAGGGGACAACAATGTCCGAGCGCCACCATGCCAAAGGACCGGTCTGTCCACTGACCAGAGGAAAACAGTCTAATGATATCATGAAGCCACTAAACTAACAGTAAGAAAGCAAACAAGGGGATTTTACGATGTTTCTGGGATTAGCCGAGGATTTTTAGGCCTCAACTAATCTACAGCGTAATTCTATTTTTCATGAAGCCCATTTTAGAATGTTTTTAAACTTTAGTCAAAGAGTAGTTCTGTTCAACAATTGATGCTTCCGACTACTACAAATAGTGTCTGACATTTAGGTGTGAGGTAAAGATCAGAGAGAACTAAGTAACAAGAAGAGCAAGTATTAATGTCATTTAAAGCAGATTTAAACACAAACTGAGTCCATTGGACACAAAGATCCTGCTTAAAATCAGTTTAAAATAGAAAATGTAAATGCTCCATGTAAACACTTTGTTCAGGATTAAAAACACCCGAGGTAATTGTAATTTAATTAAGTTGCAGAAGGCATATAAAACAATTCAAATAAAAATGTAATGGATTTCTTTTCTGGCTTCAGTGTTTCTGTGTTTCTGTTTTGTGCTGACTGTCTTCATTTAAATGCAAGACTTTCCAGCAGAACTGAACCATAGCAGTGAGTGTTTAATGTAAACTGTCAAAGAATTTAAATTACTGAACACCTTGACTGTAGGATCAACTGGTGTTTCAGCCTTTAAACCAAAACCCCCTCCTGTGAGCCGGCCCCCCATGGTGGCCATGTTTCCAAGTGAATCATTGAGCCAATTGGGTTTAATCTTTATCCTAATAGGCTATTATTGTGCTATACTTGTATTAAACTGTTATTACTCTGTTATTACATTTGTATTATCACTGAAATGAGCTTTTGAGTAGTTTAATAAACTCCTGGTTAGCCTTTAATCGTTATCCTAGGAAACTGTTTTTTGTTACAGTTGAATAAACTGCTATTACTGTGTTATTACAAACATAGTACATGGACAAATAAAATTCATCTGGATGTTTTCATTTTCTGACAACAACAAAAGTGGAGAAAGCCCCATTAAACTGCCATCTCTGGGTTTTCAGGATGAATGGTGTGATGGAGAGTCTGATAATAGAGACTGACTCCTCCTACCACAGCAAACAGGCTCCATTCCACCTGTAGACCTCTGCTGCTGTCATCTCCTACTCTCATTCCCTGTTTCCTGTCACAGATCAGATCATCCAGATCATCAGACATCAGCAACCAAACACGGCTGTTTGGATTAAATGCAGGTAAACACACCACCCTGTCTGATCTCATGTCATCTTATTAAATGTAATTTCAATATGATGTATTTTAATGTATTTTAAGAAAAGCTTGCATTAAACTGCAGTTGTTGATTTCAACTGTTCAAGTTTTTGCATCTTAAGCGGAACAACTGAAGATAATATGGATGGAATAAGAAAGGTTTAACTTTGGCTGGCTTGTTGTTTCGCTATATGGGTCACTTTTTTGGAAACTTTTTATAAATTCAACGTTTGTCCAACCAAAAAAAGTTTATTCGTCTAATTTCTAGCCAAAATGGCTCCTTGCGCTTGATATAAAACACAATCACTGAAACACAAGTTACAGTTCAGTGAAATATAGCAACTTATTTTTAGAAATATGCATCTTGAATATCTTAGCTTATAGTGGTATTTCCAGCCAAATCAGAGAAATTCTATCTTAAAGTGTTAAACATCACTTTCTAATTTTTTATTTCAGATCATGAAAGTCTTAAATCTGACACTATTATGCAACTCAGAATAAGTTAAATGCACCGGAAATCAAGAGGTTGACTCGTAAAAGGCACTTTTTTAACTATTAATGACTTCTTCCGACACAGAACACTTCCTGATATTAGTAAGAAAAGAGACAAATTACATTCTACAGCTCATTTCAAGATCTCCGCGGGCAATGCCAACTCTCTCCTTCTACTTCTCTACCAGAATTTTCCCTGAGCCGACCCGGAGTGCCACCGCGGAAGGAAATATGACTAGGGAACAAGCGTTCCTTCTGGTGAGGTCCGTCCAGTTGAACCGCTCCGGGCTGCCCTAGGATTCTACATCTAAAGCTTCAATGACTCTTCATGTTTCCTTTGATGGCGAGGTTTGGTGCTCCGCTGCTTTTTGTTGTTCTAATAAATAAACTCGATCCTCCATTTGTCAAAACACAGCAGCAACTTATCTAAAAGAGGGTTCTATGAATCTTTCTCCAGACATCTGTACCAACATAGCGTCTCCATTTGGACCCGCTCCATGCAGATTAAAAGGGCTTTTTTAAAACAAACATCCAAAAAAAATATTTTACTTTCAGCTGAAAGTTCAAAAAAAATATATAGTTATGAATATTATATTCCATTTATTCAAAGAAATACTTTCAATTTTTACACACTGGACCTTTAACTCTGAACAGAACCTTCTGGAGCCAGACTTCTCCCTTCAACAGTTCCTGTTGTTTTCTTTCACATCTTTTTAACGGAGTGCATTTTCTAAAAAAAAAAAACATTAGTCCGTTGTTAAAAAAAATAAGTGTTGACATAAAATCTTAAGAAAGCCGCTGCGGGCCGAATTATCCTTCCCAGGGAATTAATCAAAGTGCTGAAAGTTATTTAAGAAACACTCACCTATTCCAGTCTTTCAGACTTCATTCCAGAAGGAATGGATTTTTATTTTTCGTGACATTTTATATAATGAATAACTGCTGGAGGCTAATTTTTTCTGTTTGGGCTCTCGGAACAAATAATGGTGATATTACGACATATTTTGAGGCAAATAGTCACTGAATCCATCGAAGCGTTGAGGGTGGCAGAACTCAATCAGGAGCTGAAGTTATTATCGTTTTATAAATATGTAATTAATGTAAAAACACACTTATAACTAAATACTCTGTTAATTGGAAGGAGGCGCCGCACAGTTTTGTGTAACGGCATGTTTCTGAAGAGAGTGAATGTTTCTTTTGACTCTGTTCTTTTTTCCTGATTGGAGAAGATTTGAATGAGAAGCCTGAGCTCTAGATGAATTAAAGTCTTTGTTTTTTTTATTGGCAAACACTGCCTGAAACAAAGGCTAATCGATTCCATCGCCTACCTGGTGTGTTGAAAGTGTGGAGACGGAACGAGTCGAAGAGAACGCCGCTGACGTCTGACGAACACAGTGGCGTATTGATGCGACTCTTTCAGCTGAAGTGACAGTATAATGGACCCGAATGAAGGGAAGGACAAAATGTAAGGTGCGAACAAAAAGATTCTGTCACTTCTTTTATCCCCGCCGTCACTCGCCTCTCTCACGGAATCAATTTAAGTTTCATGTGAGGGAATTATAATCTATTTTGTCTGGTTTTGTTGTGCAAATAATCTGAGGAGTTTTGGGTGGTGCAGTGTTTCGTAATCTGCATCGTCAAGTCAATTTATGCTAAAATCAATGTATGCATTCAAAGATGGCCGCAACAGAACCTGTGGGGGAGGAATAGTGATTGTAGTTCATTGTTCTTACAGAGGGGTTAAGATGCTGATGGAGTCGGTCCAGTCTTAATAAAATGGATCAACTAGGCCAACGCTGTCGTCCCAGACAGCAAGGAGTCATCCCCGAAAAGCCCCCAATACCCTGCGTTGCACAAGCTATCCTCCTGATTGAACTCCTCAAATTAAATGTTGTATGGTAATTAAACGATTAAAAACGTAATTTTCTTGGTAAAGGTCTCACCCTAGAACCCTACTGTGTAAAATATGAACTATTAGAGTACGATATGGTATATACAAAATACATCTCTTTAATTTGGACTAAAATTGCCCGAGAGAGAGAGAGAAAGAGAGAGAAAGGGAGAGAGAAAAAGAGCGAGAGACTGAGAGTGAGAGAGAAAGGGAGAGAGAAAGAGAGAGGGAGAGAGATAGAGAAAGGGGGAGAGAGAGGAGGGGGAGAGAGAAAGAGAAAGAGAAAGAGAAAGAGAGAGAGAGGGAGAGGGAGAGGGACAGAGAAAGAAAATGTATTAATCCCCAAAGGTGAGAATAAATGGAAGTCCAAAAACAGTATTTTTCATAGAAATACTCCCCATTGTGAGTATAATATGAACTATTAGAGTAAAATGTGATTTTTAAATGATTGAATGGACTGATGAAGAAAAATCTTGTCTTCCCATCATTTTAGGTCTCATAATTAACTCCAAGCGTCTCCGTTGTCTTTCTTACATATATGGGTTTATAACAGACAGGCCCGCTATAGCAGAGAAGATCCCGGCACCTTCAGGTGAGAGTCTCATCCCAGAACCTTGTCATTCAGATCCAGCAGGATCGTTATAGGCTCAGAATGTCAGGGCCGATCTACCGGGTCAGGCTGTTTGCCCTTCAAACGGAACATAGCACACATAATTCACCAACGTGACGAAAGACTTCAGAAAGAAGTAGGGCAATGGTAGTGTTTTAATTTCCCTAAACTATACACACACACAGACACACACACAAACACGCACACACACACACACACACACACACACATACACACACACACAGGGAATTTGAATTATGGCCAAAACCCATTTGGAGAGAAGGCTCCCCTAGTATCAGAAATATAAAACGGACCTCTCCCAAACTCAATCCAGTTCTTCCCCACATTAAGGTTTATATGGCTATAAAATACGAAAATGATCCATCACATGGTTTTTGAGTTATGGCGTTGACATGAAGGAACTGCGGGGATGTAGGTTCCATAAAATCCCCGTCAGAACTGAAGGTTCTCCGTCTCCTGCCTGTTTTTCACCAGAAAGCATTACTTTTGTCCGTCATCACACACTAGGGGTCGGAGTTCGGTCGCGTTGCGAGCGTGGCCGAGCTTCGTGGTGAAAATATTAACAGCAAAGGAGGAGCGACGAAAGAAGACGAACTGCATAAATAAAGATTGATTGATTGATGGAGAAATATCTTTCGGAGGGACAACCAGAACAAACTTTCGATAAGGCTGAGGATGAGCAGCGTTTCACAGAAGAGCTACTGTGGCACAGATTGCTGAAATGGTTCATGCTGGTTCTGACAGAACAAAGTCCTTTCAGAAGTTTGGGTTAAGGGACCTACACTGTATTATTATATAGGTGGTTTTAATGTTAGGGCTGATCGCTGTATTACCATTAAACTCACTTGCGCAGCAGCGTTTTTTTTTGCTGCAGGCTGAATTCTAAACTTAGGATTTGAACTTAAGCCGGAGGCCGTCACAAGTTTGGAGCAGAACCATTCTGGAAGAATCAAGAAGTGAGAAAAAGCCGTCCAGCATGAATGTTTGATTATTTCAGCTTCTCATTTCAGGGACTGAATCTGAGTCACGGTAATATAGTTCTGAGTGGAAGATATTCTACTAATTTGAAGCATCCAGCATTTGGACTTCTCCGCATACAGAATAAAGAACGTCACATCTGAAGGGGGTGTTGGTTATGCCGCTGCCCATATTTTTAAAGAGATGTGTTTTTCCTCACGGATCCGGTGGGAAGATTCTCCTCTTAATCCACTGGAGGAGAATAATAATTGCCAGATAGTGTGAAGAATCCAAGCCGATGTGTGAAGACTCATTGTTAGGGCTCTATTTTCACCCTGAGAGAACTTATTATTCGTGTGTCTCAGTAATCACCCAGCATGTTTTGCTAGAAATTACTTCCTGAACCGGAGAAAAGTGTGATATTGAAGTCTGATGGCAGACCGGCGGCGAGCGGCGTTGTGTCTAATACCGGAGTCTCTGATATGAAATGGCCTCTTGATGTCCATTGCGCCGTGGGAAATAAAGCGCCGGCTCCGGACTCTGAGGTAAATATTCCCACCGGTTCACCTGACGCAAGAAGAGAATGTAAATGATTGGGAAAACACTTTGAATGCTGCGGTGAAACAAATATTTAATAGTGAGGGGAGGCCCTGGGAGGAAACGGAGGAGAAACTGGAGGACTGCTGCGAAGGAGCTCATGCTTTTCCCCCCAGTTCAGCTATCTGTCTGTCACACTGATAACCTGTCACCGGATGAATACAGAGGCCGCATCTTTAAAACATGAGCTGGAGCAACATGGCGCGAGCTGCAAAGAGAGTGTGTGTGTGTGTGTGTGTGTGTGTGTGTGTGTGTGTGTGTGTGTGTGTGTGTGTGTGTGTGTGTGTGTGTGTGTGTGTGTCATCTGCATATCTCTTCCCAATAACTACGTGATGGATTTCCCAGAGTAAATCATTTGTTCAACATTGGTTGAGCGCAGACGCAGACGCAGACACACACACACACACACACACACACACACACACACACACACACACACACACACACACACACACACACACACACACACACACACACACACACAGCGCCTGAAGTCTCTAATCACAGCTACTCGTGTTAATACCAGAATACTAGTATCTGAAACGCAGCCAAATTTAACCTTTAGCATTCCCGCTTGAAGACGGGTGCAGCAGGGCGGATTCGGGGGGGAAGCTGTTGACGTGGAGATGCAGGGAAGCTTTGTGCTGCGTAATCACGTCTACAGACACACTTTACATTCAGGCCGGCTCTGCAGAGAAAACAGACACGGTGGCATGTGAGGATCTGAATGCGGTCGAAGTACAGCATGCATGTCCAGTCCGCCCTGTTGTACAATTATATTCAGCCCGCCAGACGTTATTACAATAATATGTTGCAAATATAAGGATATAACTAGAAAAAGCAAGGAATCAAACCTTCCTCTCTACCTTCTGTAGTTTCTTCCTTTCTCATTCTCTGCCTGTGTTCAGCACCTTGTTTTATTCTCTGCTCCTCACTCCTCGGGAATTATATTAAACGTTGTCGCGTCATTCACTGCTCCTCTGTGGTTGCCAGAATCTCACATTTAAAAAACATACATTGACCGTATAAAAAACAGATTTACTGTAAACGTGTTTGGGACATTTCATAAAAAGTCAATAAATTTAAATCTTGAAATCAAGTTTATTTCCACAAAAATTAAGGAATGCGTTCAGTGACTAATTTAAAGTATATATATAAACTGTTAATTTAAATGCACATTAACTTTATTTGTTTTTTCCCTTCAAATTCCCGTGTTTTTCCACGTAATCTTACAAAAATACGATGGTGATAAACTATTTTTGATTGGTGAAAGTATTTTTACAGTGTGTTTATTTTTTAGGAATCCTACCGGATGTATTGGGAGCGTTTAACTTCATATAACTATAGGAATAATGTAGTTTTTCACTGAATATTGACTCAGTTTGGACTCGTTTTCTTTTGACCCCCCCCCTCTGTGATCGACTCGGACTTCCCTCAACGACTCCTGCATGAAAAAGTCGAAAGAAATTACCTCCTCGACCTCTCGACACTCAAAACTAACACAAATCAGCAAGTCCAGAGTCTGCTGCTGCTGACTGGACGTTTGGGTCGGACAAAGATGACATTGCCAGTCCTCCCAGAACTTGTCAGCGGGTCATGCAGCATTTACATCCACTAATATCCGCTGGGTCAGGATTTGCATCGACTTCCAAAATAAAAGGCTCAAACGCTGCATCAGGGTGCTTCATTTTTTATCTCCATGAAAAGATGCAAATCCTGAGGTTCTGTTTGTGCAGACAGTAAAGGCTTCAGTCACAAAATTCACAACGTTCTGGCCCACTTTTCTGCAAACTCACCCAATCCTAAATCCAAAAAAAGCTGCGGGTAGTTAAAATATTCACTTCGAACGTAGCAATCAGAAGTAGAACTAGGGCCCAAGCGCATCTGAGGAGAAACCCAAAGGCCCACAGGGAAAAACACTAAACCCTGACTGATATTGGATTTTGGAAACAGAAGGCAGCCATGTTTTTTTTGTTTTTTAAATGATTACATTTGTGATGACAGAGACTTTAAACTGAGTCTTCAGCGGAAATGATATCTGACTCAATATGTTTATATTAAAGGTAAATGTAGTGGAAGTAAAATCATCTACTTATTTTACCAGTCATATAAATGTACGTAAAAAGAACTATTCAACTAGAGTGAAGAGGGTTTTGTCAATTAAATAACATGATTGTTCGTTTAAGAACCGAGGAATCGTTTCCCTGCAAAAACATTCTGACGCTTTTACACACTTTGGAGTTTTGGGCAATTTAAGAATGTTTACTTTACTCCTACTTTTTGCCATATACCACATTAAAATGTTTTTGACCTGCTGATATTTGTTGTCTTTTAACAGCCAAACATTACTTCTATAATAAAATAATTCTATATATATATTTATACATATATATATAGTTATATAGATATATATGTAGATTATTACAAAAAAAGAAAAACATTTAATTAAACACTGGTAAAAGCCATGATAAATAAAAAAAACCCTCTTTTTTACTATAATAATCCTAAACTGCTCAATGAAACATTTTAAATGAGGTTAAAGAATATTGAGATTGTTGATGTGAACATATTTTTGTAAATTGAGGTAGAATCATGTTATGTACAAATATTTACAGGGAAATAAACAAAAGTAGATGTCGGTTTTTAAGGCTTCCCAAATAGTGCAAAGTTGCAAAAATGATCAACTATTGGATCAACTTTAATCTACTACAACTCTGGTTTTAAGTTGTCTATTGACAACGAACCAAAAGTGACGGAAGGTCTGAAGTCAGCGTTTTCTGCAGAAGTAGACCTCACTGCTCCAGGAGGCTTTTGTTTTTCTTTTGGCCATGGCGTCAATCAGACGTGACTCAGAGGGTTAAAATGATCATTTCTTCACATGTATGACGGTGAAGTCAACACGTCTGTTTAAATCATGTCTGGAATAAATGCTGACTAAGCCTTTTTTGGTTTGTTGTCTTCTGGAATTGCTCAAATAGACAATTATGAATTTAAGTTAATACATTTTCTTATTCCAGGCAAAAATGAATGTGCGTTGTTCCATCCGGTGTTCAAAATATGATTCTGTTAGAGATGAATCATTATAATATATGTATCATCATAATATCTGTATCATCATAATATAATCATTGTAATATATATATCATTATAATATCTGTATCATCATAATATCTGTATCATCATAATATAATCATTGTAATATATATATCATTATAATATCTGTATCATCATAATATCTGTATCATCATAATATAATCATTGTAATATATATATCATTATAATATCTGTATCATCATAATATCTGTATCATCATAATATAATCATTGTAATATATATATCATTATAATATCTGTATCATTATAATATATGTATCATCATAATATAATCATTACAATATATATATATCATTATAATATATGTATCATCATAATATGTGTATCATTATAATATCAATCGATCAATCAATCTTTATTTATATAGCGCCAATTCACAACAACAGTTTTCTCAAGGTGTTTTGCAGAAAGAGCAGGTCTAGACCAAACTCTTTATATAATTATCTACAGGACACAACAAATTCCTCCTTGAGCAGCACTTGGTGACAATGGCGAGAAAAAAATGCCCTTTAACGGGCAGAAACCTCGAGCAGATCCAAGACTAAGGATGGACGGCCTACTGCCATGACCGGTCGGGTTTGAAAAAAAAGAGAGTGAGAGCGAGAAAGAGAGAGACACAGGTGAGGAGAGATACAGACGGGGGAAAAGCAGCAAAGATGTCAGCTATAATCCACTTTCTCCAACCGCTCCATGGTCGGGCCGCGGCAGCAGCAGGGATCCCAGGTTGATACTAACATTAATATTAATGTAACATAAAGTGATAGCTTATGGGGAAATACTATACAATAATAATAATAATGATAACAACAATAATCATCATCATGAGCGTCTTGTGATCAGTGGACATCGAGCAGGTCCACAGCAGCAGATAAAAATATATCTGGATCATTATAATATCTGGATCATTATTATATCTGTATCATTATAATATCTGGATCGTTATAATATCTGTATCATTATAATATCTGGATCGTTATAATATCTGGATCATCATAACATCTGGATCATCATAATATCTGTAGTCGTTCGGAGGACCAAAAAGTCGATAGCAAATTAGTGTTTCGTTCAGTCATTATCCGTAGCCGCTTATCCTGTTCAGGGCCGCGGGGGCTCGAGCCTAATAGCCCTTCTCAAACATGCAAACACACACAGCCCGACCACAAATGAAAAACACTCCAAGCAATCAACCAAACATGTAAGATAAAGTAATGAACATCCCATAAAACGTGAACAACCGCCGAGGCTTTGCAGTCGTTTTCTATTAAACTAGACAGACACCTCAGTCTCTGAAAACAAGGACATATCCCCAACAAGCAATCCCCCTGATTGATCTCCACACATGAAATGTGAAGTTATATATATATAAAAAAGAAAAGGTCCCACTAGTGAGTAAAATATCCAGTACGAGAGAGAAATATGATAAATGTAAGACACATCTCCTCAAGCCTCATTTTATCCAGGAGGATAAAACCCAAAGTATTTAGGAGCCAAATGAAATTTTCAGGAGCCACAATATATCGAAGACAGAGTACGATGTTAAATGTCCGCCTTAACCTTTTCTTTCCCTCCTGCACTCTCTGCCTTTGTCTGCCCTGCGTCCCACTGTGTGCACAATATATTCTTTGCACAATGTGACACGTTCAATAAGTCCAGAAATTAAATGTCAAATTGTATTTTTTTCTAATTTTGTATTGAACTTCAATAATTAGTTGCTTCTAGGTTTTTCAGGTGTCTCGTTAAATATCTGTATCTGTGCCTATATCTGTATCTTCCACCCCCAAAATGATTTAAAAAAAACAACAACTCCATGCCGTTTTTTGTTTTTGTTCTTCACTGCCAACACTCCTATTCACTGTTTCTGTCATAAAAGGATTTGAACAGGTAGTGAACTCTATTTGTTTTTGTTATTGCTTGATTGCATGTATTAGTCTTTCCCACAGGATTTAGAGCCTCAGACATAAAAAGTTCGGGGAAGAGCTTCCCTGGAAGAAATTGTTTATTTCTTTTAAAGTTAAAAGCAAACGTCTGATAAACTTTCAGAGCAAAATTGAAAAAAGAGACAAAAATTATGTTTAAATTTCTTCTTTTACTCTTTTAGTAAATAGTATGATTGGTTGAATTGATAGGAATAGTGTGACATGACATAAAGTCACACTCACAGTGCATGATAAATGATATTCAACACAGTCAACTATTTTTTAGAAAATAAAAAAACTCATTCAGGATTCCACCCGGAATAGTAGGATTTCCGGTGATTACCGGCACCTCCATGGCATGAAAACATAAATATTCCCCACGTAAACCCATGAAGTACTGAACTTCTCTGGCATACTGCTGTTAAAACTCTCCTACCGTTCCTCCCTCAAGGGAGTTTTTCTCTCTTAAAACATATATTTTTTCTCCGATGAACCAACTTTCTCACCGGAACGCTGAAACTAATTTCACTTTAGCCACAGCCGTAGCCAGGAGTCTGAGCGCTGACGTCGTTAGCAGGGTGGCTACTTTTTATAACGCCAAAAAAAGGACTTTTTGCAAGATTTAGAAATTATGTCAAGCAATTGGGATAAAATCAAATATCATATAGGGGCGGAAAGAAAATAGGATTTCAGCGTTAGACACCAAGAACGGTTTTTCTCTACTAGCATTAACATATTTCAGAATTCCCTCGATTTGATATTGTCATGAAAAGATCAACAAATGGCTCTTTCAAGAACTTTAACTCAAGTTTCCCGCCAAAAATTCAATTTTTTTTCAAGATCTCATTTGAACACATCTTGATGACGATCGATCAAAACTGTTTTTCACTGAACGGACTTGAACACATCATGCGATGTATAAAAATGCGATGTGCTGCTGACACAGCTGCGTTAGCGAGCTCTGCTGACGATGCAGACAGTAAACATATGTTTGAATTGATTTGTTGTTCAGACTTAATAACCCTTTAATGTCCTCTCCAAGAATGAAAACACTTTGGAAAAACGGTTCCTCTGCATAAGTTGTGTCTTTGGGTTAGGGTTATTGAATATTATTTTTAATATCTTAGACACGCGGAATTCCCCATAAGATGACAGACTGTTCCCTCAAGAATGTTTTAAACAGTGAAAAAAGATTTCATTATGAAATGTTGTATATTTTAGTGAAAAATAATCGATTTTAGTTAAATTAGCTTTACCGTTTGATAAAGCAACTATTTGACCCTTATTAGACTTTTTGGGTCGTACTAAGTTACAAATTTATTTTTAGTAAGTCCCAACATGCTTCAATATGCCAACAAATCCTACATATGGAATTGGGCTTAGCCACGGTTAACATATCCTCCTCGGGGGCCCCTTTGACCCGTGGTGTCCCCCAGGGCTCCATCCTCGGCCCCTTACTCTTTAGCATATACATGCTAACACTCGGTCGCATTTGCGACCGTTTTAGTGGCTGTCTGGAGCCACGTAAAGACTTACATGCTGATGCTTACACCGCAAATCAGTACGTAAAAATAATAATAATAATAATATTTACCCAGTTCTTATTGGTAAACATTATGAAAGAGCACAGAGGTGCAAAAACTATGTCAAAAATAAGTTTATTTTATACAAGTCACCGCTCACGCTGGGCCTACGGGTCGCTCCTCTCCATCTTCACCTCCTATCTTACTCTCTCCCACAAACAGACACACACACACAACCACACACACAACCACACACACACACACACTTGGTTTCATAAAAATAGTCATGCACTTCAACACATTTGCATGTCTCATAATGGAGGAGCCTCACTATGGAGTCCATCATTACACGCGTCATTAAAACCCAGCAGTAGACTAATCTAGGAGCACTTCCAGCAGCACCAGCAGGAGGAGACGCAGCGGAGGACATGGGAGTGGAGGCTCACGCCAAAGGAGCAAGGGAAGAACCAAAGGAAGGTGACGAGGAGCAAGCAGGAGAGGTGGAGGACTCGGTGTGAGACAGGGAGAGAATATGGAGAGAAGGAGGAGAAGGGCTCCTATTGACGAAGTAAAAAGTTAGGGAGGAGTTGGAGGAGTAGTGGGAGCATGATGGTATGTAGCAGGAGCGGCACGTAAAATGGAGAAGAGAGCAGCAGGGGGAGCAAAGTGTGATGGTTTGGATGGAACAAAAGGAGGAAAAAGTAGGTAATGCATGCAGAGGAGGATAAAAAAGTCTGTGGAGGAGAAGAAGTAAGCAATGTCTGAGGAGGAGCAGTAGGAGCAGAATCTGATGCTGGCTGTAGCTGGAGGTGATGCTCACAGAGGAGAAGGACTATGAGGTGGTGTTTGAGCAGGAGAAACAATCAGATGAATCTTTTTAAGGAGTTTTCACTTTAAGAGGGAGAGAGGAGGGACACAGGGAGAGGAGCAATGGCAGATTCACTACAGCTTGTGGGAGCAGGGAGTCATGACTGAGTAGAGGGAGAAGATGAGGGTACCGGACGTACTGATTTGTGAAAAGCATCTTTAGGAGGAGTCTTCGGAGGAGCAAGAGGAGTTGATTAGATGGAAGAAAAGGAGGAGGACAGCTTGAGAGTGATGAGAAGAAGAGGAGGATGTCATGATGCACGAGAAGGACAAGGGGAGCGTGCAACTTCAGATAGAGGAGAGTAGAGGATATTCCGTGGAGGAGCAGGAAGAAGGAGCTAAGAGATGCAATTATGTTTGTGGGGGCAGCAGCAGAAGCACCAACAGTCAGAAAAGGAGCAGCAGGGGGTGATGCTTGTGCAAGAACAGGAGCTGATAAAGAGTAAAGAGGAGCATCAATTGACTTTTAATGAGGAGAGGTATGGCATGAGATCATACTTGATGAGCTGCAGCAAGAGAAGCAGGAGGTGATGTTTGAATAGAGAACCACTACTGTGGCTGATGCTTGCAAAGGAAGAGGAGCAGATATAAACAAGCAGGAGCACATATTGATGGGAAGGTGCAATTTTGAAACTGGGGAAGGGTTGAAGAGAAAGGGAGCAGCAGGAGGTGATGCTTCTGCATGGAGCAGTCATAATTGAGTGAGTAATGAGGTGAAGTATGGCAGGAGGTCACACTTGGTGAGCTGCAGCAAGAGAAGCAGGAGGTGATGTTTGTCGAGAAGCAGTAGGTAGAGCAGCAGGAGTAAATTCTGCTGTCTGGAGAGGAGGTGCAGATGATGACGGGTGATGTTGGGAAAGGATAAAGGGCAGACTATGTTTATGGGGAAGAAGACGGAGAAGTGGAGGAGGTGGCAGCAGCTACATGGAGGAAACTGAAAACCTGCAGTAATGTTCAGAACTTTGCTTCTCCAGGTGAGCAGCTAAAAATCATGGCAGACTTTTATCTGACGTAAATGTGACGCAGCTAACGCGCCATCCGCCCGCGCTCCTCACACTCAGGTCACATGTTTTGAACATATTTGAAAAGATCTCTCACTCTCTCTTATGTATGGAAGAAAATTAGCGCCTCAAATGGAGATGTGAAAAAAAAAAATTTTGGAAGTCAGACTTATTGTCAGTATATCCAAATTCTGACTTTAATCTCACAATTCTGACTTTTAACTGAGAATTCTGACATTATTCTCGGAATTGCAAAAAATGTATCATTTCGCCGATATTTTGAGAATAAAGTCAGAATTCTGAGTTTAGTCTGTGAAGAAAGACAGAATTCTGCATTCAAAGTCAGATTTCTAAGTTCAAAGTCAGAATTCTGATAATAAAGTCAGAGCTCTGAGATTAAGTTAGAATTCTGGGATTAAGTCAGAATACTAAAAATAAAGTCAGAATTCTGAGAATAAAGACAGAATACAGAATTCTGAGTTTAAAGTCAGAATTCTGAGTTTATAGTCAGAATTACTTAAATATCTTTCATGTAGCCATTCTTAGAATAAAAACAGATCAAAGACAGAATTCTAAATTTAAAGTCAGAATTCTGAATTTAAAGTCAGACGTCTGACTTTTAAGTCAGAATTCTTAGAATAAAGTCAGACTTCTGAGTTTAAAGTCAGAACTCTGATAATTAAGTCTAAATTTCGAGAATAAAGACTGAATTCTGAATTTAATGTCAGAATCCTGAGAATAAAGTCAGACTTCAGAGTTTTAAGTCAGAATTCTGGGAATAAATTCAGACGTCTGAGTTTAAAGTCAGAATTCTTAGAATAAAGACAGAATTCAGAATTTAAAGTCAGAATTCTTAGAACAAAGTCAGACTTCTGAGTTTAAAGTCAGAACTCTGATAATTAAGTCTGAATATCGAGAATAAAGACTGAATTCTGAATTTAATGTCAGAATTCCGATTTTAAAGTCAGATATCTGACTTTAAAATCAGAATTCTGAGACTTAAGTCCGAATTTTGAGAATAAAGTCAGACTTCAGAGTTTGAAGTCAGTATTCTGAATAAGTTCTCAGAAATCTGACTTCAAACTCCAAGTCTGACGTTATTCTCAGAATAAATCAGACTTCTGAGTTTTCAGTCAGAGTTCCGAGATTTAGGTTAGAATTCTGAGAATAAAGTCAGAATTTTGAGAATAAAGTTCAACTTCTGGGTTTAAAGTCAGAATTCTGAGATCTAAGTTAGAATTCTGAGATTCAAGTCAGACTTCTGACTTTACAGTCAGAATTTTGAGAATAAAGTCCGACTTCTAGGTTCATAGTCAGACTTGGAATGACACTGACCAGCAACCTTCACCTGAAAAAGACTCCTGAAAAAGACTCTCCATGAAATCCCAGATCAACAACATCTGGCGAACCCCTGGTGTGTTACCTGAGAGAGGACAAATACATGGCGGCGGTCTTACATCTGACAGCCGCTGCCTCAGCTTCTGCTTCCATCAGTCACAACATTCCTCGGTATGTTCTTTGCATGTGAGGGCGGGAGACTGGGTGCAGTTCTCAGGTTTGTATGTCCCACATCTGTTTCCTGGTCTGTCTGTTCTGTCTCACGGTGTATTTATGTCCTACATTTTGTTTTTCCCCTAATAGAATATTTTTCTGAAGACATTAAATATGACATATATGTGGATGAGCCTCTGAATCTCTAACCGGGACTATAAATGATAACCGAAGATGAAAGTCTCACAGGAATGCAAAATAAATGGTACGGGGTGATGTGAAGTAGGAGAGTGAAGAAATTCTCAGGTGTCACTTATCCTCAGCAGCATCATAAAAGAAGAAGAAGTCAAGATGGGATGGAAGAGAATCGCATATATAAACTATATTCCGTTGAATGAAGTGGTTGCAACCATTTTTCCTCACATATATTCGTCGCCTTATCTCAACTCTCTGGCATTTTTCTGCCATCATTTTAGTCCTCCAGACTCTTGAAGCCACACTTATTTGGGAACTTTATTGATGTGATCTCAGAATATTCTGTGCGGTGTGAGAATGTCTCCGGCCACTTTGAATCTTTCTAAGGCTGAACGAGAGCAGGTCACTGTTCACACAGCAGCAGCATCTTCAACCTCTGCTGACACAGATGCAGCCGCTCTTGAGTCCGGCTGCGCACAAACACACCCAGCCCAGCTTTCCAGATCAGGAAAACTTCTAAAAGCATTTTTATGGGGGGGGGGGGGAATCTCTGAAAGGAATCATTGCGGACAGAAAGTTAAAAAAAAAAAAAAAGTCTATGAGGTGATGGGCAGCTTTTGCTTTAAATCAAGCTAGCATAAATTATTCAGAGCTCCAGCCTGCTTCCTCTGGGCTCTGAGAGATACCCCCCCACACACACACACACACACACACACACACACACACACCCACCCCCACCTACCTTCCACCGAGCACACCGGAGTTAGCACGCAGAGAAGCGCCGCAAACCAAGTGGTCAGCATGGCCCCCAGGAGTCCACTCCTGTCCTCCATCATCATCCGCTGACAGAGAAAATATCCCACAGAAACACGCGGTATTCCTCCGGTGGAAAGTCACATCTCAGCTCTCAGAGCGCGTGAGGGACTGTGACGGAGTGAGGGAGCGCGTGCGGCACCGGCAGAGTCAGCAGGGACTGAAGCGGACAGCTGGATCCTCTCCTCTCACCCTCGGCTTTCTCACACCTCTCCGACCAATCAGGAGAACGCATGGCGCATCGTAAACCAATCACCCGTTCCTCTCCACCTGACCCACGCGGAATGCCCAATAGCCAGGTCCCCCCCCTCCACCGCCACGCCACGGCGTCTGTGTGACGGGACGGCGACATCTAGTGGTCAAATATGGGAATAACAGATAAACTGATAAAGAGGCTAGAGTTCTACTTTAAAACATTATATTACATATTAGTAGAAACTCTAAATATGAATAGAAATAATACAAAATTAATTCATCAATAATAATAATAATAATAATAATAATCGTGAATACAGAAGTAAATACAAATAGAAATAGTTCCGCAACACAAAAACTAAATAAACATAGCAATAAAGTAATAAATAGAAGAAGGTATATGGAAACAAATACATGTATGAATTTAGAAATGTAAAAATAAATAAACATAGAAATGAAGAATAAATAAACTATCAAATAGATCAATAAACAAATATAGAAATAAAAACTTAAACATAGAAGAATAAACATAGAAATAAAGCAAAAATAAGTTAATAAGTGTAGAAAATGCAAAAATTAAACTTAGAATAAAATAAATCAACTTAGAAATGGTCATTGGTCACATGAACTAATTAACAAAGAATTTCATTCATTAATTAATTAACATAGACATGGAGAAATTTATTAAAAGCTGAATTAGAGAATTAATTAATAAAGACATTAAACAAAAAAAGACAAAAAAATATAGAAAATACATATATTACATAAAGAAGTTAATAAAAATATGGAAAAATATTACAATACACCATTTTAAGTTACTAATATGAATTTATTTACCTACTATTGATCCAGTTATGAGCACCTGGGATGAATCAGATGTGAAACGAGCCTATGTTAAGAGTCGTGTCATGTGGTGTAATAATCTGGTGAAACGGGTCGATTAAAAGCTTCAGACTGAGCTAGAATTGGTCCCGGTTGTCAGAGAGGGATGCAGCAGGAGTGAGGAAGAAAGAGCAGCAGGTGGAACCAGAAGTGATGCTTGGGGAGAAAGACACTTGAATGACTTAGCAGTAGGCCAATTTGTAAGAGACAGCAGCAGCAGCAGCAGCAGGAGGAGGAGGAGAAGCTTTGGAGGATGTGGGAGTGGAGGTTGATGTGCAAGAAGAGCAAAAGAGAGACTAAAATAAAGATGATGAAGAGCAAGCTGGAGAATTGGAACAAAGGGAAAACAGTAAGTGAGGTATCTGGAGGAGAGGATAAATGTTGTAATGTTGACACTCCTTCCCTGCATATTTAGGGAGGAGTGTCAACATTTAGATTCCCTTTAAGAGGAGCTGCAGGAGGTCAATTCTGTGGAAGATTGATTCTTCAGGAGGTCGGTAGTAGATGCTAGGGAAGAGCGATGGGATAAGGCGAAGATGGAGCAGAGATCCTGATCGATGAGAAACACTGAGGGTGGGGGAACTTTATAAGATCCAGGATGAGTAGAAGGGAGCAGGAACAGGAGGAGCAGGAAGTGATGCTTTGCAGGAGATATTGAGGAGCAGCGAGGACTTTTCAGTAGATTTTTTTTACTGCATGTAAAACAACAAACCTAAGACAGTAACTTTTGAATCCATACGGTCAAAAATAACCAAAGGTCTGTTGAAATAGTTTTAAGAAGTTATTGCTTATCTTGACAAATGAAAATCGCTTTAAAAACATTATTTCTGCCAATGAGCCAACGGGTTTTATCATAAGCCGGCTGCTCCAGCTCTTTTCTGTCATAGAACTTAAAAAAAATGAGCCGTTTGATTTTGATAGATGTCGACTCCCACCTGTGTTTTTCGGCTGATTAGACCTCTGGACAGTTCGGAGGTGGGCGATGATGAAGTGATGCTAAAATGTTTCCACAGAGTGAGAGGAAATGAAGTGAATATAAGTTTGGAGAGGAGCCTAAAAAGAGGCACAAACGGAGGTCGTGATTCTGCAAGACCGCCAACAGGTCGTTTAGGTAGAGCAGAATGCATCATGGAACATGTCGCTTTAAAGTAATCTACACAGAATAACCAATAATCACCATAAAAGCCTGTTACATTGATAAATTCTAGTTTTCATCCCCTGGATTGCTAGAACCTGGAAAAGTCGAGGATATTATGGAATCATCATCGCAGCTGCAGAGACTTCATGTTAGCGCGATAACTCTTCAACTGTAGCATGGATCGTTTTCAAATTTTATAACCACCTAGACCTTACTTCAAGGAAGAACTGGATTAATTTTCAGAAAAGTGAGTTGTATATTTCTTACACTAGGGGGAGCTTTTTCTCCAAATGAATTTGGACCATATTTCTTAACTGTTGGTCCATTTTAGTCCAAATTGTAGTTTATATGTTACTCACTAGATGGTGCTTTAAATGAGAAAACACTGTGTTTCAGAGATAGCTCCCTAACCGTTGTTCCAGTTTAGTCATAATATGTTCAATATGAGTCCACTTGTGGAGATCGTCCTTGTTTATATCATATTTTACTCAATAGAGGGACCTTTTTTAAAAAGATTTTTACGAAAATTGTTTTTGAGCCATAACTCAAAAACTATTCCATCGATCATATTCAAATGTTATATCCACCTAGACTTTAGTGTGATGAAGAACTGGAATTATTTGGGGAAAGGTGGGTTATATATTTCAGATTCTAGAGGGAAATTTAGCTCCAAAAGTTCTCGGGCCATAATTACTTAACCGTTGGTCTGATTTAGTCCAAATTTGATGTAAATAACAGTTAATATTTTACTCTAATAGTTCATATTTTACTGTAATAATTCATATTTTACTCTAATAGTTCATATTTGACTCTAATAATTCATATTTTACTCTAATAGTTCATATTTTACTCATTAGGGTGAGCTTTTCCTTTTTCACAAAAAACACTGTTTTCAATATACTGAGTTTAATCAGGGCGATTGCCTGCACAATGCAGGGGACTGAGGTCTTGATGACGGTGTGGGCCTAGTTTATATCACCTACCCTACTAGCAGGATTAAAAACCCCAACTGGTCGTACTTATTCTTACGAAGAAAATACCCTCCTTAAACCACATACTCCTCTCAGGACGGTACGTTTGCGCCCTGTTTGCGCGCTGTTTTGTTTGCTAGTTTTGCGGTGGGTTGGGTTTTACCTGCAGCTGGATCCTGTGAGGATGAACAGCAGCGCCGCACTTATGTAAAAGAAACATTTAATAAAACTTTTAGTTACTGACACCTGAGCTGTCACTGCTCTGATGAAGGCAGGTGACAGAGTCCGTCCATCAAACTTCAAACTGACACGTCGTGTGAAGGTAAGTGGAAACACCTGAGTGGGTGTGTCCTGTGAGGTTTTACACCTTTTCTGCATTTTGAGTTGTTCCAGCTGGTTTGAAACAAATTATCCATTTTTTTTTTAAATAAAATGATAATAATAATTTAAAAAAATTATAACAATAATATTAATGATTGTAGTAATAATTATAATAATAATAATTATGCCATTATTGTTATTATGAGCTGTTAATAATAATACTAAATATAACAACAATCATTCTTTTTATTCTGATATTATTATTATAAGTGTTCAGGGCTTCTTTTTGTTGAATTTGATGGTTGAATCTATTGTGACAATATTATGGAGCAATTCCTGGGCAGGAAGTGAAGAAAAGTTTTGGTCCCACAGCAACATTGTACGAGTTTAAAATGACCGTTGCACTAAAGCTGGAGATAGTTTGAGTGAGAAAAAAAGCTCAGATACATTCCAGCCCCCGATGAATGAATGAATCAACGTTCAATCTCTCTATACGACATTTTATTTATATACATTTTACTCCCACATCTTTGATGAAAGCACAGAATCTACAACAGTCACCTTTATTACGCAGCTGCTTCATCCCGCACACCTTGACCAGCATCTCAGAGAGGTGTGTTTACGTCTGAGGGGAGGTTTCCAGGTAAACGTAGCGGGTGGAGATGTTTCTTGTTTTAAAAACCAGCAGGTGGAGGAGTTCAGAAATCACATCCTGCCCCGAGCCTGTTTCTTTTAATACCACGGGTGGAGACCCAAACATCGATGATATCCCCGCTGGTGGCCAGATTAGCAGAATAATTAGCTCTTAACAAAGTTGCCTCTCTTACATTCAGGAATAAACCCTCAACCAGGGGAGTCAGAATGGCGAGCAAACGTTGATGGAGGACAAAGAGCTCAGTGTCGATGACTCACGTCCAGCCAAAGCCTGAAAACCCCGAATCTCAGCTCATATTCTACCTTTACTTCCACGTCGTTCACAAAAACAGGACAAGGCACATTTCAGGAGCGACACAGGTGAAACGGTACAGGTGTCCATATCGGAAGATCGAGGAACAGACGTCCAAAATCAGACATTTTTGACTATTCCATCACTTAAATAGCAGAGCTCGCCGCGGAGAGCCTCCATACCTGTGTGTTTCATTCTGCTGTTTGTGTCAGGGAAATAAATCATTCATTATCTCCACACCTCACCTCCACATGTGGCCTGTTATCCTGCAGCGGGGCCACATGAGACTCGCCGATGCCTGCTACAAAGAGTCGGGTGATTATTTATAGCTGCAGTGCAGCTGCAAAGTGGGATAAAGAATGTTCCAGATTTGATGTGTGTGAGTGGGTGTGGCCACGCCTAGAAAAGGAAAAGTAGGAAGACTAGCCTTTGTCAGCTGACTACATACAATTCTTCACAGTCAGATTGAAGACAAGGGGGTCGTGGTCATATTCAAGTGGCTGACGGCGTCATACGTGCAGGACAAGGCCTTCCGATGATTGGACAGTGAGAGACTCGGGGTACTCCACTGATACAGCAGCTCTGATTGGCTTTCATCATTTTAATATGTTTTCATATATGAATATTATATGGAATCATCATCGCTGCAGATCCCTTGTAGATCATATTTCAGTCTATCATTTCCACTAGTTCACGAAGTCGAGCTTTTTCATGAAGTAAAATGTTTTCCGTATTTAACTTGAGGAGTGATTCCTTGTATAACGCAAGGGATTGTGGGATTGTTGAGGTCTATGTGGGTATCAAATTCGAAAAATGGCCCATAAAAAAAAAGTTTGAGTTATGTTGTTAATGTGACGGATCGGCAGCAGATGGCGGTAAAAATGACGATTCCCTCAATAGATGATGATCTGTTTTGTTGTTTTCATCTCTCCTCGATGGTTTGTTTGGTTTTTATCCTGAATACCAGCTTTGGTTGATGACGGCAGTCGTCATCATGCATACGTGCAGAAGAAAAACCATTTTGATCATGAACATGGTTATAAATCGGACACATAGTTACGTGAAAGATCCGAAAAATGGCAGTAAACAACCTTGAAAAAGTCACATTAGGGCAAAAAAAAACAAGAAAACCCATGTTTGAGTGACTTCCAGCTGGTGGTCTTCATGCTGCAGGAGTTAAGATGAGAACCGTCAGGATTCTTCCTCTTTCTTCACGGAAATCCATCCAGTAGATGTCGAGATCTTTCATGTTTCCACCAAAGTGGTGTTAAAACCAATAAACTGACTTCCTGAAGCCGAATCTCTAGCATAGCTAAAAAAAAAAAAGTAAGCCGGAGAGGCGGAGATATCCTGATTTATAATCCCTGTTATGGATTAAACCCCATTAACCACAGATCGTAAAGTTAATTAATAGAATAAAAATCCATTTTTTCCATTATGCCTTCCTGATAAACATTCACATCTTTCCAAAGTACCACCCACAACTATTGAGACCGACGTTCTGTGTTATCGAGCCCCCAAACCTCGATATACATATGACATCATCAGGTCTACTTTCTGTACTAAGAATATAGACTGATTCAAAATCGGCGGACTGCCCCTTTAAATTAAGCTCTGGCTTTTAATGAAGAGATGATTTCCACTGATGATTAAATGTGCATCGGTAAAACCGGCCGTTACAGTCAAACACAGTTTAATGAAGGAAATGTGTGATTAAATACACAGTTTAATCCACAACCCCAGAGTGTGTGTGAGTGCGTGAGTGTGTGAAGGAGTCCGGCGTTCCATATGATGAAGACTAGCGGTGAGGACTGAAGGACAGGCATGCAGAGGAGATGATGTATCACCTGGACAGTTACTGATGAGAGCGGTCAACATTCTGCATATATCCTGTTCCGTATGTACAAAAGTGAATTGTGTTTGTGTTCTTTTGACATCATGCACACGGTTGTAGCTCATGTTCAACATGTTGGTAGCGAAGTAAAAAAAAAAAGAAGAAATTTAAGTGCTGTGGTTTGAGCCGAATCGCTTCTTCATTTCAGTCAGTTACTAAATGCAGAGGAAAACGTTTCCTTTGTGTTCAAACCATTTAATGTCCTGCTCAACCGTTTGCTCCAGCTCATTTTGAGTCATTATTTCTTATTGAAAAATGCAAAAGAGTAAGGGGTCAAGGACGGAGCCCTGGGGGTCACCACGGGTCAAATGGGGCCAGAGAGGAGGAGGCATTAACTATTACTAATCAGAGACTCCTATGGTTTTAATTGCGAGCACGAGCGTGAGACGAGTTTTTGAGGTGTTTCCTCTAAAGACATGGTGTTTCTGCTTTGTTGGGACTCATTTCTTAAAAGAGGCGGATGAAATGTTTTTTTGTTTTTTTTAAAAAAAAACGAACATTCCTGGTAATAAAAATGAGGTAAAATGTTGGCATCCCAACATGTGGAACGTTTCTGAATGCATCTGTTTATGCGGACACACAAACACCAAAACATCACAGATTATGGGGGGACTCGTTGCCAATATAATGTCATACTGTACATTCACGGCTCAATATGGCGCCAGTCTCTTCGCTAATGTCCACAAAACATTTACAACTAACACATTGTTTGTTTTCCAGTAAGAAAGTCTAACATTCTTGTTGAACACAGCGCACATCGGGGCGCCGGATGTTTGTTTCTGCTGAGATCTGGAGCCGAATGGACCTGACAAATCTTTATCATGGTCTTAGTCTTCCTCATCCTCCTCCAACGAGTAACCGCGTGGACCAATCACAATCAAGCGAGGACAAACTGAGCAAAACAAAATAAAGAAAATTGTCACTGTCTCTTTTTTTTTTTTTTTTTTTGCTCCTCTTAGTCAAAGTCTTGAAATGTCAAAATGTCTTTTTCATTTTTTTGGCAAAGTTGAGTTCCAATCTTTCTCCGCGCCAAACCACTTTGTGTCCATGCCGTGGTCAGTGGGAGTCCGAGTGGAGGCGACGGCGGCGGTGCATCATCGCTGGAGGAGGAGGATGGTGGGCGGAATCAGGAGGAGAAGGCTGCAGAGGGACGTCTGAGACGAAGATGAGCCTCTGACCCGGTTGTCCGGCGAGAAGGCGTACAACCCCGGTCTGTTCTGAGAACACTGACCGCCGACACACATCCCACTCCCTGAGCCGCTGATGTCGTCACCTGGGGACGTCAGGAGGAAACGTTATCAATGGCTAATATTTGATTGCTTCAGATATCACTCAAAAAAAAAACACGTTTTGAAGACGTGACCTTCAGCTGGTCATGAGTTCCTACGTTTCAGTTTGTGAGTGGCGACTGTTTGAACGTGGAAGGAAGACAGAGAGAGAGAGAGATGGGGGATGGGAAAGAGAGAGAGAGAGAGAGAGAGATGGGAGGATGGGAAAGAGAGAGAGAGAGACAGAGCGAGATGGGAGGATGGGAAAGAGAGAGAGAGACAGAGAGAGATGGGAGGATGGGAAAGAGAGAGAGAGAGAGAGATAGGAGGATGGGAAAGAGAGAGAGAGAGACAGAGAGAGATGGGAGGATGGGAAAGAGAGAGAGAGAGAGAGATAGGAGGATGGGAAAGAGAGAGAGAGAGACAGAGAGAGATGGGAGGATGGGAAAAAGAGAGAGACAGAGAGAGACAGAGAGAGATAGGAGGATGGGAAAGAGAGAGAGAGACAGAGAGAGATGGGAGGATGGGAAAGAGAGAGAGAGAGAGAGATGGGACGATGGGAGACAGAGAGAGAGAGAGAGAGAGAGAGAGATGGGAGGATGGGAAAGAGAGAGAGAGGGGGGGGTGGCTGGCCATAATGTTGGGGTCTCCAGAGTGTGGGGTGGGTCGTAAAAAGGAGAGAGATGGAGGCGGAGTTAACTCAAACCTGACCTGTCTTTAGTGTGTTCTGTGTGAGGGGACAGCGGCCCTTTGGTACGAACAAAAACTTGGAGAATAAATTTTAGTGAATGAAGATTTTTAGTAAAAGCAGGCCTACACTGTCGTCGAGGATATACTCCCAGAAAAGCCCCCAATCCCCTGCCTTATTTTTTGGGGGAAGGACATTCGGGTATTGACCAGGAAACAATCTATGGGAATTTTGTGGTGATATGGATCATCATCTGGATCTTAAGCTTATACTAAGAGTATGAGGATGCACCGACGAAAAAAAAAAAGATAAAATAATAAGATTACGAGAAAAAAAGTCCGAATTTTACGACTGAACAAATTCAACACGTTATGATGGTTGCGCAACTTTGTTCTCGTAAAATTCCAACTTTATTCTTGTAATGTTAGATTTTTTTTTTTTTTTTTAATTTTATTTCTTATGGTGACATTTTCTATTGTTTAGCAATAAGTCAGTAAAGGTCTTAAATCATTGGATGGAAGTTTTCAGGAGGCGTGTGAGCAGAGACCGACAAAGTGAAGCACAGGAGGTATTTTTAGGTGATTAGTGAAGAATATAGAGTATTTTCTTATTCTCATATTGTCTCTGTTCCAACTCTGCTTTAAGGAATGTGTAATTACACAACTGAAAAACTTCATGCCAAAAGGGAAAAAAAATACATGTATCATGAAGGAGAAAATGCGTTCTGTGTGAACAATAAACGCTGCAAAGTGTTTTCCAGCACAGACGTTTAAAAGAAAATGGACCCACTTGCATCCTGGAAGTCCACGTCGTTGCCCTCCAGCGCGTTTTTCAGCCGGTTGCTCATGATTTTGAGCTGCATGATCTGCTGTCGGATGGTCATGTCTGGCTTTGTGATGTCCAGCTCCACTTCTGGGTTGTTGATCTGATTTGCTAAGCCGTCTCCCATCACTTCTGGTAGGTACCTGAGTGGGAGACGAGGGGAGATAAGAGCATTATAAAGATGTCCTTTAATGTCCTGCTCAACTGTTCTGTCAAGCACATTTTAAGTCTTTATTTTTTATTGAAAAATGTGACTGAACCTGTTTATAATGTGGCCTCATGTATGAATGAAGGGTAAGGGGCCAAGGATGAGGCCATGGGGGACACCAGGGGTCAAAGGGGCCAGGGTCAAAATGGCATTAACCATGGTTATAAAAATGATTTATTTATTTCCCCCATATTTTCTTTTCTGTTGAGGACATTGAAGGGGTTAGAAAAAAAAATTATTTATTTTTGATGCTTTCAGTGTCTGTCAGGTAAAGCCAGATATATTCTGCGTGTTTCTCTTGTATTCCTCTTCTTGGTTAAATCTGAACCCACGAGGCAACTTGACAGAGGGCAGTTAAAATGAAGAGTCAAAGTTTTTATGCTAATAATATCACAGCTAATATCTTATATATACCAAAAAAGTAAGACACGAGGCTACAATGACAAATATTTAAGTCACTGCTTCTAACTTTACATCCAAGGGTGTAGTTTCTATTCCTCTAATTATGTTAACTGTGTTATTTTGAATTACTAACATCATTGAGTGGAACAATATTAAGTCATTACACTATCATGATTCTGTCAGATAGTAATAACACAGTTATTATCCAGTTATTATTATTATTATAATTTATTCTTTACATATCTTAAAACCAATATCTTTGTTAAATTTTGACTTTCAATGCTAGTCATAATAATTTAAAAACAAAGTGGTAATAAGGTAGAGAAACAAAATGAGTATTGAGGTTTAAATTTAAAGTTTCACTTTAAAACATGCAGGATTGAATAAGTTAAAATCTATGAGAGTCGTTTACATATATCTTTCAGGAAAGTTTGTGGTTTTGAGTGGGAAACGTTTTTAAAACTCATAAGGTTTATCAGAACGATTTCATGAATATCATTTTAATATATTTTGTATAGTGCCAAAATCCATCTATGTGGTCAAAATCCTATTTTTGGTCCATTCTGGGTTCAATTTTTACATCCTATCCCACAGAAACTGTGTAGAATAACATGAACTTTGTAGTATTTTCTATACAATATACAAATATGTATAAAAAAAAGATTGGGTGAGGATGGAAACTGGTATATTTTTTGTCTCATCACAGATTCCTCACACATAGAACCCGGTTTAATGTTACCGACACTGGTTCTTTTTCTCCATAGACACCAAAGTTCTGAAAATACACCTGATAGCTGTGGAGCCATTTCACTTAAAACAACGAATGAGCCGGACAGCATCTGTTTAATGATGTCTTTGCTACTTTCGGGGCTTTAATTCAAACATGACATGCAGGAGAAGTGGAGACCGCAAATCTAAGACGTCCACTGGAGGTCGCTGTAGAGTTTCAAACAGCAGATTCCTCTTTTTATTCAGTCTCCGCCACATCAACACATTTCATATTTCCCAAATCTCCCACTCGGATTTGTCTGTACTTCATGGCCTCTCTCACCTTCTCTCTCATGCACATCATCATCATCATCATCATCATCATCATCATCATCATCATCATCATCTATCTTTGTGCCTTCTGGCTGGAAGTGTTTGAAACGAGCCTCATCGAAGGATGTAATCCAGTATAATTAAAGCCTGAGTGTGCAAATGAGATACGCATCCAGCTTTTTGTGAAAAAGGTTTAAGGTGGGCTGAGAAAATGTGTCGGTTTTTAAGTGTGTGGCCATGAATGCAGGTTGTGAATCACCGCGTGTCAAAGAAAACCTCGGCTCAGAAAAAAACGTTTGACGGTTAGGCCTTGAAGAGACGGCTCGTTGCCTCTTTTGTCAGGACACAAAGGATGCTGAGGGCCTTCAGCGGGACCTGAACCAGGTGGTATCTCAGTAACTTCATAGGAGACTAGTCTCCTCCACTCGCCTCAGAAGTGTCTTTTAGATTTCAAGTGCCAAAAAAGAAGAACAACAAGCTTCCCGTCGTGGTGCATCTTGTTTTCTTTCGTGCATGCTGGGTAAAACTGGTGCGGAACAGATTTGTCACACATTGAAACCTAGACAAATCCGGGTTTCTGCTGGACGCTGGTGGGTTTAAAGGCAGAGCTGCAGGGAAACGATCAACGCCGTTCGCTCAGATGCAGCAGGGACTTTTTTCAGCAATTTGTGGAGGAGCAGCTCGTCTGACGCAGAGTGGTCGAGCCTTCGGGCGCCCATGACCCCGTCACTGTGTCACCAGCTGTTCCTCCCTAAATCACTTTCATAGGAACCCGACCGGACCCGCAGTTCTACGGCTGCTCCGACCCAGTCATCTAGCCATCGCATTTTGGCCATTCTCCTGGTTTCATCACGTCAACCTCGGGGATAACACGATAGATTTAACCCCTGAAAAGTCCCAAATCTCTTTTTACAAGATATTCTTCCTGATCTCAGTCCTTTAAATGAAATGGGAAATTATCTCTGATACACTGTTTTTTGTAAAAGCTCCCCCTAATGAGTTAAACACGACAAGATAGTTCTCCTCGAGTTCATTCAAATGCACCAACTTTGGACTAAATCCGACCGAACGGTTGAGAAATTATGGCTTTTGGAAATGAAGCGCCCCCTGGTGTCTGAAGATATGCGCCGGTCCTTTCCCAAAGATCCATGAAATCGTTTTTGAGTTAGTAAATTAACATGAAGGATCTGCGGCGGTGGAGCGTGGCGGTGAATATCCCCCACTTTTAGGGAATACAAATATTTTGTACACCTGTTTTTAAGCTAGGTTTGCGTAGTACGCGGTTGAGAAGATCAAAGCTTAATAATAAGAATTAACTCGCGGTCTAATGTGCAGAATTACATTAACGATGAGGAGATGAGCCAATAAAACTCGCCAAGAAAAAGAAAACAATGACAAAAAGGACTTCGTTTTTAAATCTTACTTTTTTCTAAAACAAGAACAGAAAACCCTTTAGACCCATATTACACTTTTTTGCCAAAATAATGATCCATTATGACTTTCTCTATAGCCACGGTTAATGGTTCCCCCTCGGTGGAATCTTTTGCCAGCGGTGTTCCCCAGGGCTCCATCCTTGGCCCCTTACAGTTTAACTGGGTCATGTTATAAACAGATATAGAGACTAAAAGTGTGCTCAACCACACAGTTTAGCAGGACTTTAAAGGATAGAGAGAACAAGTATGCTGATATAAATCTAAATGTATATATAAAATAAAGCAGCGTCTCACCAAATAATAATAATCGGACATTATTCTCCGAATTCTGACATTATTCTCCGATTTCGGACTTTAAAGTCAGAATTCGAAAAAATATTTATCATGTAGCCCTAATGTCTGGATTAAGTTAGAAAGATGAGTGTAAAGTGGGAATAAAAAAACAAAAAAACAAACACATGGAGCCTTATTTGGCCCTAATCCTCTACCGTAGGAGGCAGAGTTTTCCTCCTGCTTGTTTCTTCCTCACCTGGATTTGGTAATTCCATTCCAGCATTTATCCTGACTGCTGCCCCCTGCTGCCAGTTTGCTGCAAAGTGCTACTGGGAGCTGGGTCCAGTACTGCCGCATCTCCCTCAGCTTACTGGACAGATCGGACACCTGAGGACAGGGACAGTTCTTACTGAGTGACATCATTTGTACTTATGGTCTTTATTTTAGTATATAACTTAAATAAATAATGTTCTTGAATAACGTTAATCCAATTTTGAAATATGAACCACATCCAAACATTTTCAGTACAAAAAGAAATCCTAACTTGTTAAAAAAAGTTTTTATGCATACAAAAACAATCTCAAATGTAAAAACCACGTAAAAATAAGAAACTTTGTGTCTCCTCTTCACAGTTTATCACGCTACATGCTACAACTGATCCCAAGATGTCCTCCACACCTGCATCTCCAGTCTGAGTCCAGCGGTTGAAGAGGGTTTGTATTCTACAGCCGTCAGGGAACCGCTCTTCTTCTTCTGCTCATGAAGAGTTGGACTTCCTGTTCCCGGCTCACCTGGGGTTCCACAGGTCTGATACACCTACAAGTATAAAACCACACAAATACACAGAGACATTATCCACATGCTACAAAAACAGTGGAGTGTTACGTTTGTCAGCCACCACACTCTCTCTGTATTCAACATGTCTTCATTGTTGGAGAGACAGAGAGAGAGAGAGAGAGAGAGAGAGAGAGAGAGAGAGAGAGAGAGAGAGAGAGAGAGAGAGAGAGAGAGAGAGAGAGAGAGAGAGAGAGAGAGAGAGAGAGAGAGAGAGAGAGAGAGAGAGAGAGAGAGAGAGATCCACACTCCAGTTCATAATGTGGCTTTCCGAAACAGCGTTCACATGCAGCGACTTGCTATCGGAAAGGCTTTTGCCGAAAGGATTTACTACTACTTCCTTGCAAAGGAATGAAATCTAATCCGGAAAGGGACCTTTCTTTCGTAAAGGTGTTCACATGCAGCATTTTCTTTACGGTTAGACGTCTTTTCCGAATCTAATCGGAATCCGGCTGTCCATGTAAACCCACCTACTGTCAGCTTTGGTTGTTATGCAGACGACACTCTGTTGTATCTTTCTTTTAATAATAATAATAATAACCGATACATTTTTAAACCAGAGGGGAATTCTTTCTCATCATACCCTGAGGGAGCAGAGGGCCCAGGGGGCATACTGGCTTCAGGGTTATCCTCAACTACCCTATGACATGAAGACCTGCTGGGACTTGAACCAGCTACCTTTCGATTCCTCTGCTTGAAGATTTGAACCACTTGAATTCACTCAGTAATGTTATTCAGGACCTGAAATGCTGAACGGCTCACAACTTCCTGCAGCTGAATATTAGCAGGACTGAAGTCAAATCAGCCCCTCTCCCTATCCCATAATGTTACCCGGACTTTCAAAAATCCTGGGGTCTTTTTTGACAGCAACCTCAATCTGAGCGAACACGTCAACACAGTCGCTTCTAAATGAGAGATGTCGTATCTGCTTTTATTTCTCTAACTCCCTCTATGCATGTTTTAATAAATATTATTACTATTATTTCTGTTTTATTCATTTATTTTTATTCTGTTTCGTGAAGCACTTAGTAACTTTATTTGAAAAGGGCTGTAGAAAAAATGTTTATTATTTTTATAATACTCAGGAAGCCTATTTATTTATGTTTTTTGTTATTAATGTACCATTGCAGTATAAAATCTAAACAGTATATCTGAGAGACTGGTTATGCTGAGAATGTCTTTTTTCTCTACTTCTATAATACGTGTCAGCATGTGAGTGTGTCAGACCGTGTGTGTGTGTATGTGTATGTGTGTTGTCTCGTATGGGTTGTTGTTCTTCTTCTTTATCTTCTATTCATGTCTTTTATCTTCTGTTTTCAGGGGCGCTCATGATTTCATCCTTCTTTCTATGCAAAGATAATAAATCTAATATTTTCTCTAATAGATATAGAGCTAAAGCCAATAGAGAAGTCTTGAATCTTTCCCAGCTGACAGTCAGAGAGTCAACACATACATGAACCTTCAACCTTCCAAGAAGAGGACCCCCAGCCAGCACTAAGCTGCCTGCACCCCCCCATGTGGTCGTCCCACATGATTCATCTGTCAGGCAGAAGGTTTGTTATCGATGCTGCCTGCAGTGAAACTTCAAAATCAACAGACTTAAACCAGATCCTTTGTCCCGACTGCAGTCAGAATCTACAACAAATCCCTGTGAGACTGTGTTGTGTCTGAAACCCAGAACTCTGCAGCCGACCATTCATCTACCTCCCTACACACATGTGTGTATCTGATAACATCAACCGACTACACACCTTGTGTGTTCTTTTAATTGGACATCTCTAACTGGACTATTTTGATTGACATTATATTTACCGCTGGAGATCGGACTCTTTCCTTATTCTATTTTAATCTACATACTTACAAACATACACATATACATATATATACATATAATATTTATATATAATATTTATATAAAAACATGTCTATTAGATGTCCTATTATATTATATGTCTTCATTTTTAGCCAACTTTAGTGTATCTGTCTGTTGGAGCTGCTGCAAATCTAACTCTCTCCCTCTCTCTCTCTAACTCTCTCCCTCTCTCTCTCTCTCTCTATCTAACTCTTTTTCTCTCTCTCTCTCTCATTCATTCATTCATCCATCCATTCATCCATTCATCCATCCATCCATCCATTCATTCATTCATCCATCCATTCATCCATTCATCCATCCATTCATCCATCCACCCATCCATTCATCCATCCATCCATCCATCCATCCATCCATCCGTGACAGCGTGACTCTAAACAGACATCATATATATATTTCTGTCCTTCTTCGCTGTGATCTGTGATGTTTCCTCGCCTCATTTCAAAGACACGTCTTTAAAACAAATAACACTTTGTGTTTGAGGTTGAACCCTTGAATTTGTTGATGAGCTCCGCCTCAAGTGCACTCAAGGTAAGCCCTGCTTCAGGATTATTAATCTGCGTGGATTTGCATAGCTTTCTGCATCTTCCCTCATGATTAAAGAGCACAGAGCTGCAGACAGGATGGCGAGTCGAGCTGCGAGGGACTTTTAGGAAAAGATGAATCAAAGTGAGGCGGCTGGCTGTTTGTCTTCCTGTGTATAAATAAACTTTGCGATGACGATGAAGAGTGATTCTCTTACTTTTGCCGTGAAGGTGTCCATGTTCTCCCTCAGGAAGTGAACAGCCTCGTAGATCCGGACAGGGATGGAGGACAGAACCACATCCAGACTGGGCTCCATGCTGAAACTGGACGCCACCTGGATCATCGTGTCTGAGATGAGTAGGCAGCAGAAAGATATATGAGTACAAAAAACATGAACTACTGACATTTTCTTGTTTTATCAGTCTGCACTGTAAAACGTTATCAATTAGCTTTACTTTTTTTTTTTTTTTAAGTCAGGAAACAGCTTCAAAATGAATAATTTAATATTTGTAGCGTTTTATTATCTACTTCACTCAGTGATCCTGAACCAATAAGTTTTCCCACTTGTTTGAAATAGAACTAATTTATCTCCTTTTACAGTGCACTAGCCCCACTTTTCATATAAAATGCTGCAAAGTTTAAAAGTCTGACTTTAATCTGGGAATAATTATAAGTCAAATGAGAATAACTTTGGTCTGTCATGATTCCATTTCTATTATTGGATTACCGTGTTCACCGCATGTTTTGTATTTAGTATAATGTATTGTATATTATATATATATAGTATGTAAGTGTTTAATAATCTTTAGCTTTTAAAATCTGTGATATAAGTAAAAGTTTATTTGTTTACTATTCTATCATCATGGCTCAGTTTAATTCAGACTAATTTCTCCTTAAATTAAAATTATAAAGGATATAAAACAGAACAACATTTGTGGAATTATTTGATTATTTATTATGAAAATAAGTAATAATATGATAGCCTTTTATATATATATATATTTCATGGTTTAATATCATCAGTTCAAAGCTTTTCCCTTTACGATGTAGCTTTACGATGTGTTTCGTCCCGGGTCGGATTCTTACCTATGAGGTTCTGCCACTCGGGGTCCAGATCGGCCTGGTTGGCCAGGCAGCCCTTCATGACGTTGGAGCAGTAGTTGGCGCAGGGTTTGACCGAAGCCAGGCCTCGACAGTGGGGGCAGTAAACCAGTTTCATCAGGGCCTTCGTACATTCTGGACTGAGGGAAACCTACGGCGGAGGCAGACGACAGGGGCTTGATGAAGAATACTTAAAAGAGGACATTTATTTAAAGCACTGCTCCTTTATTAAACTCTTGATCGCAGTGCAATGGATGCACCTAACAGTTAGGTGCATCCATCTAGTTAGGTCCTAACTTCTCCCTGACCAGTTCTGCAACTATGAACCTCAGACAAATCCCCTGATCTGCCTTCTTCCACCTCAAGAACATTGTCCATCAATCTCCTCCACCGAGCAGAACTCTGATCCGTGCCTTCGTCACATCTATCATCCAGAAACATCAGAGACCTGCTGCTCGCCTCCCTCCCGTGACCACATTATCCCTCTCCTCCCTCTCCTCCACTGCCTCCACCCCCCACTGCAAATCCAGATCAAACTCCTCCTCACCCGTAAAGCCCTCCATGACCAGACCCCCTTCTACCCTACTCTTATCCTCCACCCTCACATTCCCACCCGCTGCCTCCTCTGATGCCAACCTCCTCCCTGCAGTGGTCAGGACCGAACACCGGACCGGAGGTGACGGAACCTTCTCGGTTGCTGCATCTCCCTCTTGAACTCATCAGAGACTTTACCGACCGTCAAGCCTTCAAATCTCTTCTCCAGACTCACGTTTTCTGATCTGTTTTTAATGTTACATCAGTGTTAAAATGTGATAAAAGTACTTTCAATAAATCATTTATAATCAAATAAATTATCATAATTAATAACAATACTATTAATATTGTTGTTATTATTATTAACATTTATTATTAATATGGCATATCTATTTTTATTGTTATAATAATAATATAATAATAATTATTATTATTATAACTATTCTTATTGCTATAATAATTATAATACGAGTATCATTATTACTATAACTATTCTTATTGTTTTTATAATAAATAATAATAATAATATAATATTTATTATTATTATTATAACCATTCTTATTGCTATAATAGTAATAATGATAACACGATTATCATTATTACTATCACTATTCTTATGGTATTTATAATAAAATAATGACAATAATAATGATCATTATTATTATTATTATTATTATTTTGTTATTATTATTATTTATTATAGATTGTCTTTGTAGAAGTTCCTCCTGCAGGATGACTACACCACCACTAGAGGGCGGTATTGCATTTTATTACATTTTAAGGGACAGAACCTACACAGCAAAAACATCTCCCCCACATTTATCTGCTTACAATACTTAGTTACTGTAACACTTAATCAGCTTCTGAACATTTACATGAGTCATGAAAAGGAGTCCAGTTCCACCCTGTTATTAGTTATTTCATCATAATCCTGCGCAGAACTGATGGAGGCACAACCAAAGCCAAAAGCAACTCCGACACAGTTATTGTTTTTATAGAAGTGCCCACTAGATGCTGTCTGATACACAGCTTTACATATCTGGATGTAAAACTAAAAATTTGAAATTCCACAGACTCTTGAAAGTTACTTGATTTGCATAATTCCGTCTCAGCCAACACAGATCTGATGTGGAGCTATCGCTGCGTGAAAACGTGCTAAAAACTGCATAAACATAATAATGCAGCACACATGACTTTGAATCAATAACGTTCTCCGGCTACTTTATAAAGTGAGAAATAATAGAAGCTGATCTACGCTGTAACAGAAATCCGTATAATTTACGGTAAAATACCGGCAGCTGTGGTTGGCAGAATTTTACCGTAACAAATACTTTACTATTTTCAAGACATTAAGGCAAATTTCAATACAAACAGATATAATGCCAACGTGTTTACAGTAACACAGTTAATAACATAAAATAACAGTGAATTACAATCATTTTAACCAAGAAATCAACATTATTTCAAAGTGTATGTCATATTTCTAATATTTTGTAATCTTGTAGAAATTAAGGTATATTTTTGACGAATGGTTAAAGGTGGTTATTCACGTTTTTATTCAAGCAAAGTCTATTAATTATACAGAAAAATACAAAATAGATTAGATAGACATAGAGACATAGACACATAGATTGTGTCGGTATCGTATTGTTGTTTTAAATTTCACAGTATAATTCTTTATTTTCAGACCATATATAACATATATTTTATTGTTTCGTTATTTTAGATAATTCATCTTATATATTAAACTACTATACTGTTTTATATTTCACAGTCTTTTACTATTGCCATTTTACATGTTTTAACAGAAATCTCTATTGACAATTTTTACAGTTCGGGTTAGGTAAAAGTTGTACTTTAAAGTAATTCTTATGTGCTTAATTACTATGTAATTGTACACAAGTTGACATTGACGGTTTTTTTCAAATGGTATCTTACTGTAATTCTCCGAATTCTGACTTTTAACCCCGACTTTTGACCTTAAATTCAGGATTCTGACTTCTGACTTTTTTACAGTGTATGTTTTGAGTTGTGAGGAGGAAATATGTTGGATTTCTAAATTGGAAAATGTCTTCCAACATGATTGGATGCGATGTAACGTTCACAAAGTTGACAAATGAGCTAAAAAACCAAATCCTCTTACATTCCTTTAAATTTCATATATTGGACGAACCAGTACAACATAACACGACAACCTCAGCTTTACAAAGTATTTATAAACGGTTTATAATTAGGTTATTAATAAGATTGTAATATCAAAAGATGAAAAGATGTCATCAAAGACACACACACAAACACACACACACACACACACACACACACAGCGTGTCAGCGGCGATGTCATCCCTCCCAATGAGAGCTTTGTTCTGATGGCAGAGTGTGACACTTAGTTTTTGATGATCTTTGTTCTCTTCGCTTTTAGGGAGGAGACATTTTCTCTGTGAGTCAGGGTGGGAAGACTTCACATCCATCATATCATCTTTCCTTCCACTCAACCAAACACACACACACATAAACACACGCACACACACACGCATACAAACACACACACACACACCTACCTGTGACACCTTCCTGACCACCTCTCCGCTGACAATCAGCCCCTGGACAAACGACCTTGCAGTGACAAAAGCTCGGATCAACTTCGTCTTCATGTCCCGCGGGACGTCTCCAAATGGCCGCAGCGTCTCCTGTTGCTTAGCAACACATTCCAGGTAGTCCTCTGACAGGTTAACCTGGAAGGCAGAGGTTTGATGGGAGAAACTGTATCAGAGGAGGGGTGATAAGTATTGCGGCCTTTACTAAACAACGTGTGCCGTCAAGGCTGACAGGTTGTGCGTTTCAGCGCGATAATAGATGACAATAGCGCCAGCGCTGTGTCTAAAAATTGACATTTTAAAAACATCACTCCGTCTTCATGAAGCCAACAAGAAACAAGAGCTGAAGAGGCAGTTCAGCTGAAGACCAGAACCCTTCAATGATGTTGATTCCAATGCGGAGTAAGTCCATTCAGATGACAGACTGTGTTATTGGTTATGATTGTCAGCATTGAATTAGACCAGCATGAAATGACGCTGATAAAATGTAACTCCTTGCTTCTGTCTCTCACACTTTTCTTTTTTTTTTAATCCTGAGAACGTTTTCTCCCTGTGTCTCTACTCACGTCTGCGGTAGTGGAGGTTTTAAAGGTGCGCTCCAGCAGGCGGGACCAGAACTCGGACAGGGTCTCGTCCAGGTTGAGGGCGGAGCCCCGGTAATACTGCCGCAGGTCGGTGTAGAGCCCGCCGAAGAGGCGAGTGTTCTGGGAGTACAGAGGGCCGAGCGGAGACAAGACCTCCTGGAGGAAACGTTCGGAGCGACTGTGCAGCTCGGTGAAATAAGCTGAAGACAGAGGAGAGGGAAAGAAGGGAGAAGAAGGAGAAGAGACAAGAAGCAGAGATATTAAACTCTCGGCCCGACGAAGACTTGTGGTGATGTAGGCCAACTCTTCCTCAGACTAAACCCGGTGCAAACCTTTAGATAGCAGTAACACTCCATAACAGCAGGGGGCAGCAGACTGTGTTCCTGATTCAAAGATACAAACATGAATCAGTAGGTCTGAGGATTTATTAACTGTTATTATAAGGCAGTGTTTTATACTCCCATACACCTTAGAGCGAGGAAGAACTGGATTGATGTCTTGTATAGATCATATTCTACTATAATAGTTCATATTTAACTCACTAGGGGGAGCTTTGGCAGGAAAAACCTCCTGCCAAATCTCCATGAATCTCCATGTTACACACAGGACAATTAAATGTATTATTATTATTATTATTAAACCGATATTCTGTCTTTACTCTAAATGTCTTTAATCTTAAATGAACATAGAAGAATCGGAGCTTTATATTTTATAATCAATGTATCATCCTATTTTTTTTTCTTTCTAAACTGAACCTCTCTAGGACTCTTGACGGCAGAGAAACACTTTCTTCACAATCTGGGCTGATCCTGGCGCATAATTTACATTTCTTTGACGTTTATGGAGGCTTACTGGAGTTTTCGGTGGCGGCCAGACGGATGCAGGCTGACAGAGGTCACACAGGAAGAAGAAGGGAGTCAGTCAGCTCGCTGTCTCTGCTCAGCTCTGGCGTAGAGCTTTTCCTTTCGTGCTTCAAAGGCTGTGAACCAGTGCCAGCCTGTTCTAACCACAACCAGATGGGCGGCCACATTACTGCTACTGAGGTGGCCTGCTGTCTTTAGATTAATAATACAGGGCACCTCCTCCTCCGACTGGTCTTCCTCCAGCGCTCTGTTTCTCTTCCATCATCTTTTTTTTCGCCCTGCTCCTTTTATCCGGCTTTCCCTGTTCCTGCTCAGAAACAAACGTCACATTTCTCGCCCGTCTGCCTCATTGTTAGCGCTGGAACTCCTCAGTCTTTGTTTTTATTTCCTCCCACATCGGTCCCTTTCCCTCTGATGTGCTGTGATCTGCAGGCTCTCCTCCTCAGTGGGTCAACTGCTCATTAGCTGAACCAGCCGCTGCCCCGGGGGGACGCCCCTCTGTTTGTGTGTGTGTGTGTGTGTGTGTGTGTGTGTGTGTGTGTGTGTGTGTGTCCCTTTAAGATCAGCTTATCACATTTCATTGTGTCTGTCTGACTCCACTCTCATTATAAACCCAGTCAGGGGTCCCTTTGACGCACGGGAGACCAACACACACCACACACACCTGCAAGAACACACGCACACACACACACACACACCAGACACAAACACACAGTCTTAAAGAACCGGTATGGAGGCTGCATGATTGAGCGCTGCATACAGCCAGAAGTTGTAGCCAACACAAGTTCACAAATAAACAGCACAGGGGTCACACTCCTCTGGGCTCACTGCAGAGGCTGTGGTATTGATCTCAGCCAGTAATGAGTGTCTGTCCTACACACACACACACACACACACACACACACACACACACACACACACACACACACTTACTATCGAAGCTCCTGTGGAGACCGTTGAAGGCAGCCTGCAGCGACCTGCCGGCTTCTCTGATCAGACCCTCCGTCTCTCGGGCGCTCAGACCGGCCAGGTTCTCCTCCATGGTGCTGGTGCAACAGGTCGGTCCCTGAGGACACACCCTCAAATGCTCACCTGGAAAATAGGGCAAGAAAAATACATTTTGTTGAATTTTTTTCTTTGATTTATTTCCATAATTGAAGTAGCAGCAGAGCAGAAACGTCCATCAAAGACACTCAGACAAAAGTCTTTAGTTCTTGCGTTAAAAAGAAATGAAGTAAAAGGGAAGTAGTTTGAGATCATTACTGATTATTTGTCACGAGTGATAAATAGTCACAGCTGAGCATTAGTACCACATACGGGTACATGACATTTTGGGTAAGAATTCTGACTTTTTGGGTAAGAATTCTGACTTTTTGGGTAAGAATTCTGACTTTTTTGTCAGAATTCTGACTTTAGACCAACAATTCTAACTTAAAAAACAGGTTTCTGACATTGATCTCAGAACTCTGACTTTGATCTCAGAAGTCTGACTTTGATCTCAGAAGTCTGACTTTGATCTCAGAAGATGTTCTTCACAAAGCAAAAGAAAAAAGTTGTAGAGCTGCATACATCTGGCAGGAGATACGAGGAAATCTGTAAACAGTTCAAAATGTCAGTTTCAACAGTTCGATCAATTATTAAGAAGTTTAAAGAGAACGGAGATGTTAAATAATTTGCCATGGAAGAAGACATGTCTGCAAACCAACCCCCATACGCTGTGAGGAGGATGGTTCGTCTGGCAAAAGACTCTCCAAAAATAACAGCTAGAGAGGTCAGAGGTCAGTTGATACTGCAACAAAAGGTTGTTGATTTTTGTGAATCATTTGATTTAGAGATTATCTCATTCTACTATAGTTTGTTTTAAGAGGGTGACAATAATTCTTCAGGCTGCTGTACATCCACAAAAAGTTAATTCCCCCATCCTACTATGATTCGTTTGGAATGACGATGACCCTCAATTAAAGAATATTGAATAAGTGACAAAACATCATCATCACCATCATCACACCAATCAGCCAATCAGAGGCAGAGTAGGGCGGGACATGCTGCCATCATAATAAGATTCACAACGAAAAAGAGAAAAAAAATCTGGATTCATCGCATCTTACAGACAAGCCTGAGATCGAATCACCTGATAACCATGTTCAGAGGAACACTCGCAAAAATCTGAAGGTCACATCCAACCAAACGTTGACAGACATTAATGGTTAGTCTCTCTCTTCTAGCTGCTGTCTCAAACCTTAAATATGATTTTATTCATCATTCATGGTGTTGAAATGCCATACAACTCCATTTCCCTGCACCACCCATACCTTGGAGATTCATCAGCCGTCATCACCATCAGTGTTTTGCTGCACCTGTATGTGGATGCCCTAAAATCCCACGAGTCAAAGCACAAAAGACAGACTATAAAACACCTAATATTTCATCTAGCGAGACCATGTGGAGCACGGAGAAACAACAGGCCGATTTCAAGATGGAATTCATGACAATTCATTCAGACAATCATTTTAACTGAAAGAAGAGAGAAGTTTTTGTGTCTCCTACAAGTACAGGCTTATATATATATATACACTTATGCACTTTTTATATTTTTCAATGTGAAGGAAGTAGGCTGCTGCATCACTTTCTTGACAATGTGTGTGTGTGTGTGTGTGTGTGTGTGTGTACGTGGGTTTGTGCGAGTGCCGGTGTCTGAGAAGGTTAAAGGTGAGTAAGTGCCCCACAGCTATCTGCATCGCTGCTCCCCTTCTTCTTAACAAGTCCTCAGTGTGTGTGTGTGTGTGTGGGTGTGTGGGTGTGTGTGTGTGTGCGTGTGTGTGTGTAAGTTGTTATGGGAAAAAAAGGAATCCATGAGGGTTAGTGGGGCAGAAGAGGAAACGCCTTCATCATCACTGCACCATGAATCTTTCATTGGCATTTGCTGGTGTGTGTGTGTGTGTGTGTGCGTGTGTGGAGTATTTTATTACAGCTACAAGAGGCACCTAGGAAAAGTGGAATACGAGTCAAGAACAATCAGTGATCAGCGATCCTCAGGTGTCAGGTGTGTCTGATCACTGAAAGCTGTAAAAGCTTTTGAACACATAATTGCATCCTCACACCGCGGTCTGAATTTTCACCCCGCCGCCATCGAGGGAATGTAATTTAGAGAACCACAAGTTTTTTTTTAGTTAATAGAGCCACAGCTTCCTTTGATGATTTTTAATGTAAGATAACGGAAAAGAGAGGCAGCACCTGCACACACGCACGCACACACACACACACACGCACACACGCACTCACACACACACACACACACACACACAGTCCAATGATGTTATCACTTATAGTTTTAAGGGTATATTAAATAGAAATATATTCCAAAAAGACGCGCACAAACACACACACACACACACACACACACACACACACACACACACACACACACACACACACACACACACACAAATAGAAACACCACCAAGTTTCTGCCTCTTCCTGGGTGGACCCCTTTTGACCTGTGGTGTCCCCCAGGGCTCCACCTTTAGCCCCTCACTCTTCTGCATATACATGCGGGTATATATACAGTGGTATTATAAACAGGTTCAGTCACGTGTTTGAAAAAGAAATAGAGACTCAACCAAACAGCTGAGCAGGACATTAAAGGGTTTTAAGGCCGGTATCCTTGGAAGACCCCGGGATCGCCATCTTTGTCCTCCTTCCACTAATCCAATAAACACAGTTAAAACCCTCTCCTGTGTCGGTGTCTCGCGTTGATGTCCGGTCATTCAGTCGACGCTGTACCACGTTTAAGGTTATCTACTGATGATGCATCCCAGTTCTTACATTAGCAGAACTCTCGGTAGTAGGCCTACAACAGATTATTTTTATTATGTGTACAAAGGGAGGTATGACATCACACATCGTTCACTTCTATCATTTCTGAACTGAATCAAATATTCCCAAAAATTATTTTCTGCGTTTTTAGGGATTCGTCTAATTTTCGGATTTTAGAAGTTAGTAATTATAAGACGACGCCGGTCGTTTTGTTCATGAATGTAGAATAACAGCATGTAAGAAACAAAAGGATCAGTAAAAAGAGCATAAATATGGATACAGCGAAAAAAGATTTTGAAAAAATGAAAAGTTGATAATAATAAATAATAATAATAGATAATTAAATATAAAAAAAACAACTAGAAACCTTAAATGTCAAACATAAAAACTTGTAAAAAAAAAAACCTTCTAAGAGTGTGCATCGTTTTACAAAAGTCTCTACACATGAGACGTCACGCGCATTCTCCTGACGCCGATGCACTGCGGCTAACGTTAGCATTGCGCGGCCGGATGGCTCGCCGACCCAGACGACGCCGGGCGCTCACCACAGACACGTACGCTTTACTGCATTCCTGGGTTTCTGGGTAATGGTAGCAGCCGGCATCCTGCAATTAAAGCTTAATTCACTTGGAAATGGTGAAACGACAGATGTACCAAAAAAGCAAAACCAGAAAAAAAAAGAATCTGAAACACGTTTCGCTAAAACGCTGAGAGAAACTTTAAGAGGGAGGAAGAGCGATTATTAAATGGGGGGGGGGGGAGAGAGAGAGAGAACAGTGAGAACCGTTTCCATGGGTGATTTTTTTCGCTCGCGACGTTTTTGCCCTCAAGCCTCAGCTTATCGTTAGTCGAGTACACATCATTAGGGGAAGACACGCATCAGCTGTGGGATCCCTGTTGAATCAATACATTCCTTCTTACCTAGGGCCCCATTCTTTATAAAAAAAACAAGATCATAAATGACAGTTACATCAGGATGGATGGAAACGCAGGAGCTTCAACCAACCCCATCGAAAATTGGCTAAATAGATTTTTTTCTCCCCTGTTTCAGTTTGACGACTGGACCGTTATTCTCCTCCTTCAGACTTTAAATACTGTCTTCCTCTCGTCTTGGCTGGTCCTAGTTAGGGTGTCGCCACAGCAGAGGCTAATCCGCATTGTTTAACCGGCACAGATTTTACGCCACGGGTCCCGTGGTGTGAAAAAGTAAAAAAAAATTGTGTCATATTAAAGCATGAGAGGACTTAAACAATAACACAATCATGCCCAGATAATAATAATGACAAAATCTAATCTAATAAGGCTCAAGTAGTTTTTTCTGAAAACATGCTTCAGCAAAAAGTTGATTCAATTTTCAATGAAATACAAAATTTCATCATGGAATTCTTTCCTGAGTCAGATTGAATCTTTTCACCACTAAAAACATGCTTGTCCAAACAATTTGTCATGTTATAGTAAATTTAGTGTCTAAGATGTCAAATTAATAAATAAAAAGAAATGATTTATGCGTGGTTGTTTTTTCTGTCTGAGGACATTAAATGGTTCGAACAAACCCGTTTTGTGAAACGAGCATCGGTTCAGAACAGAGCCGAGGAGAGGGATGTCGTATATCTGACTCTCTGATTCCGTGAGAACGTGGCGTGGCGGTGAATCCTTCTGAGACTCCTCCCACGCAGTTGGATACAACAAAACCATCTCAGAGGTGATGTAGTTGGAACAGAGTCTTTTTTCTGGGACATGAGGAGCCGCTGGAGTTTCCCACTTGTGGTAATAAAATGACAGAATGGTTCTTAACTAAAGGACCGACACGCTCAAAAGTAGAGCGGAAACCTGTCTTCAAAGAGAAGGGTGGGATCGTTTAGAAGCACGGGATGAAACATACGTTTGGACAGTTTCTCCCTGCCCTGCACCTAAAGGTGGCCGACTGTTGAGGATTTCAACTCTGCGTACGTTAGTCACCGTTTTACCTTTTATCTGGTCACAAGCTAAAATGCTAATGCTAAAATAAGAATTTTTGTTGCTTTGATGGATTTGGAACATCAAAGGAAAATGAGAGACGTTTACCCTTTTCTTATTATCGCGCCTGAATGACGTGAGAGAAAGTGATTCAGCTGCAGCTCAATGGATCGGAACCATCTCAACGAAGACGAACCGAAACTCTAAAACCTTCAACAAAGACTTGCTCCACCTTCATGAAGCATTCTGGAATCTTTTCCCCACCGGCCGATGGTTAGTCCTCATGGAATAATGTGGGATGAAGTCCCAAAGCCGGACTTCATCTTAAAGTCATTTTGTAGAACTACGGGTTTCAGAGTCGCTTCTTTCAGCTCGTTTTCACTGGGATGAAGAGTATCCAGCACCACCAGCTGGGTCGAGATCTTATTCCAGACTCATGGGTGACAGCATGGAGACCGTAAAGGAACTTCAACATATCCTAAAACATATTCTGAACCTGAACTCTAACTACATTTTCATCTTCTCTCAAACTCTAAAACAGACGTAATACAAACATAGAGAGTTGGAGCAGAACCAGCCCAACCCTCATACGAGAAGACGGAGCGTTCATCTCTGCCAACTATAATAACTACTTATTATACTCTCTTAATGTGCTGCTGCAGCTTGTATTTGTCAGAAGCCCGTATTAATGAAGTGTTTAATGGAGAGGCATGTATGTGGGAACGAAGGAGAGAAAGGGAAAGGGGGCCTGGGGCCACTGGTGACCCCGGACATGGGTCACATGATCCTGAGACTGAGCCACATGACGTCCTGATGACGTCATGTGGCTCAGCAAAAAGGGAAAAGTTTCAGTCATGAGAACGCAAAGGCTGATAACTGCAGAAACGATTCTATTACACTTCATTGCTTCTGTACGAAGGAGTATCAGGGCCACCTGGAAAAATAAAGAAAATCTAATATTAGGAAATAAAGTTGTTATTTAAGACTGTCAAGAGGGAAAGTTGCAATCTGGGCTTATGTGGTCGCTGTATCGATGAAGTAGTCCGATTACATTAGGATCACTGTTTATGGTATTTATGTGACGACTAAATCTGTTATCTCAGCGTCTCCTGCTCAACAAGAGAGGTTTCCTACACGTCTGTCCGGTTCTTTCTAGTGAAAGAACCCAGTTTTTTACACAGCGTTTTAAAAGTTCTGTTATTCATAATCATGTTGTTTTTATGTCACAAAAGATTCAATGTTTATTGATTTGTCAAACTTATATTATTTCTGAAATAAAGCTTAACAAGACGCTCCAGGTTACTCAGATACCCTTCGGTGAATAACTTAAAGTTACAAATTTACATTTTTTTCTCGTAAAATTGCGTCTTTATTCTTGTTAAATTATGACTTTTTTCTCGTAAAATTGCAAATTTATTCTTGTAAAATTACAACTTTACCGTTGTAGAATTACGACTTTGTTTCTAGTAAAATTACGACTTTGTTTCTAGTAAAATTACGGCTTTTTTTTCTTCTAAAAGTACGTCTTTTTCCCCCGTAAAATTACGACTTTATTCTTGTAAAATTACGACTTTTTCTGTTGCAAAATTACGACTTTGTTTCTCGTAAAATTAAGACTTTATTCTTGTAAAATTACGACTTTACTCTTGTAAAATTACGACTTTTTTTCTCGTAAAATTACGACTTTTTCTGCTGTAAAATTACAACTTTGTTTCTAGTAAAAGTAGGTCTTTCTTTTCTCGGAAAATTACGACTTTATTCTTGTAAAATTAAGACTTTTTCTCCCACAAAATTCCAACGTTTTTCTCGTAAAATCGCGTCTTTATTCTTGCAAAATTACGACTTTTTTTCTCGTAATATTGCGACTTTGTTTCTAGTAAAATTACGGCTTTATACTTCTAAAAGTACGTCTTTTTTCCCCCGTAAAATTACGACTTTGTTTCTGGTAAAATTACGGCTTTATTCTTCTAAAAGTACGTCTTTTTCCCCCCGTAATATTGCGACTTTGTTTCTGGTAAAATTACGGCTTTATTCTTCTAAAAGTACGTCTTTTTTCCACCGTAAAATGACGACTTTATTCTTGTAATCTCAATTTTGCATTGATCTTGTGGCTGTGGCCCCATCACTCTGTCGTACGCCTGAGAGGAACCTGAAGGTTGATTTCTTGCGACCGTTGATGCCTCAACTGAAATAAAACCGACACTCCAGCTAATTCTACTTAAAAGCTCTTGAACAATAATTGCTCACTCTGATTTGAAAGCTCTTGCCTCCAGGAAAGGTCACTGGCCCTTGTCTCGGTAAACGGCGTGCCTCGGTTCCATCCCAGACTTCTATTCCTGGCCTACTTCCTCCTCTCACAGTCGACCGGCTCCGGGACTCCACCTGTCAGTCTGATGGCCCAAATCTGCTTTCTGTGAACTCCGAGTCAAGGACTCAGTCGGGGCTAATTCAATATAAAGCCCGATTACAACCCTACTATACGAGGGGTAATTAATTTATCTTAATCCTGGCATGGATCCTGATGAGCTAAACACTTTAGTATTGATTAAGTGGAAACGTCTGATGTAATATTTATGGTGATTAAGTCATTTAATGGTGAATATCATGCTCGGCAGAGATCCCAGTTTCCCACAGTCCTCCCGGAGCTGCGGTGGAAAGAACTCAGGGCCACTCTGCTCTTAATCATTAGTGAATGCCTTTTATTTGAATCCTCGGTTTTTTGGTGTGCCCTGCAGATGTATAACAGCTTACACACGTCGCCATGGAGACCACATCAAGACAACATTGCCTGGCCATTAATTTCCTTTTCGCCATCCAAAGCATCTGGCTCTCACTTTCTTCTCCCTGCAACGCCCTCCTGCTCGGTCGGTGGGACTTTTTTTCCACGCATTCCTTGTGGCTCCAAACATACCTGAGCCTGCCTCAACAAGAATCAGCCGACCCTGGCATGTGTGCCGAGCAGGTGAGCAGGTAAACCCACATCCCAGGACGCCTTCCAGGGAAAACACCATGTATAATGTAAGACTTTGCGCACTTAGCTTAAGCAAACCTCAAATAAACCTTTACACAAAGACAAATTAATTATTGATCAATGCAAATAGTCTGAGGAGACCCGGGCTGAACGTGAGACAGGAGGCTCCTCAGAGAGAAACATCTGTCAGCAGCTGTGTGGGAGTCTCATTTTGGAGTTTTAGGTTTGTTGTTGTTTTGTTGTCGCAGAATGAGTTATTGTTTTGGCATGTGGTTTATTTCCTTCTTGTTTTTATTTTTTGTTACAGAGCCTTTTTGATGTTCTTGATATGTTGCTTATATAACCCAGCCACCAGGAAGTCAGTGTAGTTGCATACTGTAAAAAATAAAAAAACGAGATTTTCTTCTTTCTTTTTTTTTTTTTTCGAAATAAAATATTAATACGTTTTAAATTTAAGTTGAAATGATTTCATTTTGAAAGGGATTTGGAGATTTTCCAAAACTGTAATTACCCCCATTTTTATGCTTTTGGGGTAAATAATGCACTTAAAAAAGAAAATTGTTGACGAACTGAAAGAAATGTTTGCAGCTAGTAAGCTAAATTAAGATTTTTGAGTCTGACTTATTAATTAAAGTTGTAAATACTTCAACAAATTGAGACACGCGGAAATATTTCATTTCAATTGAAACACAGAGAGTCTTTATTTTCTTCTAAAGAACCAAGAATTCTCTTTTTACAGGGTGTAGTAGGCGTCTTAGTGCAGGAGTAACATCATGTCAGATTAGAGGCCGAATAATAAACAAGTACAGTATTTATATTCTGTTATTTTAGGTTGTTTGAAAGTAAAAGGGTGGAATAGGAAAAATATCTTTTTGAAAGAGATTTAAAGAATTTCCAAAACTGGAATTTCACTTTTTTATGCTTTTGGGTTCTAATCATGCACTGTAAAAAAAAAAAAAAAACAATTTTAAAGGACTTACAGACATTTAAGTTCAATTAATAACCTAAGTTAAGTATTTTTAGAATATGCTTTTCCATTATTGATTATCGTTAATTACTTATTTTCTTATTTTACTGCTATTATAACGAAACTCTTTCTTGTGGTTGTTTATTGCCATGACCTCAAGCAGACTAGAGGTCATTGAAATGGCAACGACTTGCTAAAGCAAATAATACACATTAAACGTTTTTATATGAAAGAATAACTAATAAGTGATGCTTTTTATTTGGATTTGAAACGTTAATTTGTTGTTTTTGGGGCTTTTTCAAATGAAGCTAGAGAAAGATTTTTGCCTGTGTCTGTCTCACATCATGCTGCCATGTGGGATTTTACAGGAAGAACACGGTCTCTTCCTGTACTTTGTCTTCATACTGGGGATGTAGGCGTAAAGCATTTTAAAGGGAATCCACGTGTCCATCGCAGCATTTGCCGTTTCGCCATGCGTCGCAAAAAAAAGCCAATCCAGAAAAGATGTCTGTGGCCAGATTTATTAAATCTGTGTGCTGCGTCCTTCTGGGCTAGATCAACCAAAAGAAAGATATCCTTCATCTGATTGTGTGGATATTTCCTGGTTGTATAAAGGTTAAATAAAATTTTAAATATTCACGAGGCCAACCTTGTGAATCCCTTATCCTCAAGAAAATTAATGTAATCTCATCTTTCTTCTCAAAATACTGTCAACGACCCCCACAGCACCGGGGAGAAATATATATATATACATATATATGTATACATATACATATATATATATATATATATATCTCCCCCTCGTGATGAAGCATCTCGTTTTCAAGAAACATAAAAACACGTGAAAAACAATTCAACGTACAACAATAAAACACAGAAACATCAAGAAAAAAGAAATACTATGAACATCGAGAGAACGTGAAGAAATGCTGCCCTGCAAAACAAACATATGGCATGACCCTAAAAATAGTCAAATATAGGTTAGGTTAACATAGGTTAGCATAGGTTAGCATAGGTTAGCATAGTTTAGGTTAATCTGAAACATAGTTCTTCTCAAAGAAATTGGAGACGCATTGCATTTAACTATGAAAAATGTTTTTTCTTGAAAAACATTCCCCCCTAGTGAGTAAAATAAGAACTGTTCCAGAGGAATATTATATATTCTAGATAGATCTCCTCCAGTCGATTCATATTCACCCGATTTGGGTTAAATCGGACCAACGGTTGAGAAATTACGCCCTGAATAACTTTTGAAGAAAAAACTCCCACTAGCGTCAGAAATATACAACCGACCTTTACCAAAATCGCTCCAGTTCTTCCTCGCACTAAAGTCTATGTTGGGTGTAGAATTTGGCCCGTGTAATAATTCATGAGACACAACGTACGCGATGATGAATCCATAACGCCCCTCACTATTCTGGGGAATAAATATTTCCCTTTGAAAGGAACCAGATCAGAGTGAGGAGGAAGCATCAAAGACCACGACCCGTTTCACGGCACAGAAGGGGGAAAATAAAATGTATGAGTTCATGCTCTCTGCTGTGAAAAAAAACATTCACTACTGTCACATTTAGTCAGGGTTTCAGATATTCCCTGTTCTTCCAGAACCAGCTGCGCACACGCGGTGTTCTGGCCCAGGAGTGTGACAAAGGCGACGGGTAGAGCTGGAGGGAGCAGGAGAACCCAGACATGTGCCAAAGGAAGAAGAACACTTCTAATCATGTCTGCAGCGGGAGGCGCAGCAGCAGCCGGGTCAGAACTCTCGTCTCGCAGCACGAAGGTTCTGGAGTGAAATGCAGCTGGGGACATGCGGTGGTTCTCTGGGGAGGTGGAATGTTCTACCCAAGTCCAAAACGCAGAAATGTACTCTCCGAAAAGATCGCCCGAAGGTGAGAATGAGAGGGTGAACGTTTGGCCTCCTGCTGAACGGACTTGTCCAAGGTGCAGCCTGCTTGTTGAGCGATGTAAGCTGGGACCGGTTCCAGGCCCCTGCAGGCAGAAAGGGGTATGGAGTTGACCATAAAAAATAAATGGGTTGTCATGATATGAGGGGAAGGAAAAGAACGACTTTAACTGATGAATATAGAGTTAGAGTTGTGGCTTTTGTATGGCAGCACTTTCACCAGGATTTTACCAAAAATGATGAAAAATAAAAGAGTTTTCAAAATCCTGGATTGATCCATGTGCAGGTGAAAAACAAACTGTCCCTCTAAATGAGAAATTGGGAAACCACGCACCCACACACACATTCACACACACACAAATACACACACGTACACGCACACACAAATTGCCCTGGTGGATCAGGGTCACCAAACACGCAATTAAGAAGATCAGGTCACTATATTTCATAACATAAACACACACAGACACACACAGACATACACACTCAGACACACAAACACACGCACAGACACACACATACACAGACAGTCAAACTCACAACCACACACATATACACAAAGACACACACACACACATACAGACACACACACATGAAAAGACACACACATACAGAGAAATACACATACAGATACACAAACACAAGCTAAGACACACACATACACAGACACTCAAACACACACCCACACACATATAGACACAAACACACACACAGACAAACGCACACCCACACACACAGACACGCACACACACACACACACACACACACGGATACACACACAAATACAGATACGCACACACACACACACACAGATACACACACAAATACAGATACGCACACACACACACACACAGATACACACACAAATACAGATACGCACACACAGATACACACACAAATACAGATACGCACACACACACGCTTGTGGACTTCGGTAGATCAGGTCAATATATTTCACAACATTAACACACACACACACACACACACACACACACACACACACACACACACAAAAAAACAGATACAGATACAGGCACATACACACCCAGACACATACACACATATAGACAAACACACACACAAGCACACATACAGACACACAAATACAGACACACACACATACAGACACACATACAGACACACATACAAACACACATATACAGACACACACACACACATACAGACACACACATAGACACACACATAGAGACACACACACATACAGACAAACATACACACACACACATAGACACACACTCAGAGGATAGGGCGCCATTTAATGTTACTTCAATAGATATAATAACCTGAGGCTGTCGGCTACACTAAAAGGAATGTACACACACGACAGTCTTTAATCTACTTAACACACACTCACAAATCATAGGAATACCTCACACACCAACACACACACACACACAGCTTTTGATGTATGTCTATAAAGATGTTAAGTTGCTGGCGAATCAGAAAGTGCGGAACAGGACTGCGTAGCCAAACAGGAGCCGGATCTTTAATCAGACTTAAGTGTCTGAGTGGACGACCTTTACTGCTCGGTTTAATCGTCGTTTTGCTTGAACGTCCTCAAACTGTTACTAATTAAAGGTAATTCCTCAAGCAGGAAAATGGATTCCGTTCCACTGGGGAACCTCGGTTGATGTTAGCAGCATCTGAGATTGTTGAGGCATCCAGCAGCTAAAATGAGGTGCGTGAGTCCAATCACACTCTGAGCCGCAGCGAGGCTCCATCTCACGTCGGACCTGCACCGGCGCTGCAGACTAATCTTCCTCCGAGGTGGGCAGTGTACGGCGGCGCTGAATCAGCACGCCGTAAAGCATAAGTCAAGTCTCTCCGCTGACTAGCCTCCAGATGTTAGACGATTTCTCAGCCGGAGCTGCTGACAAAGCAAAACTGTAGTTTGACAAACAACTCCTTGGTTCAGGCGGAGCGTCGCTGTCGTCAAGAGTGAAACAATTAAGTCTCAAAGTACCGCCAGCTCCCACACGTTATCACTTCCCCACATTTTAAAAATCTGCCCCACATTTTCTAAAGACGATGACGGTTTTTGACACTGTGAGTCATAAACCTTCATCTTTGGGCGACACGTCTGCATGAAGGACAGATAACGTCTTAATGTTGCGAACACTGATGACATCATTCAAAAGTCAAGCTGTTCAGACAACGTTAAGAAAAACTCAATGCAAGCTTAACTGAGATGTAAGGGAAAACGCAGCTTATACTATTAACTAAACATGAACGACAAATGTCAAATCCTACAGGGATCAACCATCATCATCATCATACCATTATCATATTTGAAGCACTACAAGCAGCTTCTCACACTAAATGTGAAGTTATGTCTCAAAACCGTTATTTTTTTGTCAAAAGAGCTCCCCCTAGAGAGTGAAATATGAATTATTGGAGTAAAAAATACATTCATGCAGGATGGATTTCCTCCTGTCGATTCATACGCACCAACTTTGGACTAAATAAGAACGACGGCTGGCAAATTATGCCCGAAAACATTTGGAGACAAAGCTGCCCCTAGTGGCAGAAATACTAAACCGGCCTTTCCCGAAATCAATCCAGTACTTCCATGCACTAAGGTCTATGTGCGTGTAAAATCTGCAAAAATGATCAAATGAACAATTGAACGATAAATTTATCTTTAAATGTTACTCTGAAAAGACATCAAGGGACATGAACACACACATTCTGAATGGCGGCATTGCCTACACACCCGGCTACTGGAACCAATCACACAGCACTTCCTGTTTATCTATTACTTTCATCCTATCGTACTTACTCTTTGATTATCTCATCTTCACCCTGTGACATCATGAGCCAACTTTAAAGCTCTTAATATAAATTAATGACATGATGGAAATGGAAATGACAATTCCATAATATCTCCAACTTTTCAGGAATATCATTATGATGTTGGTCATAACATGGTCATTATTCAGTGTCAGCTAGCATAACATATAATGGAATATTACTAGAAACTCTCACACACACATGCACATCCTTTCTAGAGGTGCACCGATCCATCTATCCGACGGAGGCTTAGTGTCCGACGACCCATCAGTCTCAGAATGGCCCATTACACACGTCATTACCAGCACACGCAACCACATGGAAAAACCTTTTAAGTAGTCTGGCTGGATCGTGAACATGCGCCAGAATGCCCACCTTCTAAACCGGCGCTCTGGCCATTATGTATAGTGCCGCTGCGTATGAAGATCCAGTACCCGAGTACTCGCAAGTTAGACAAGGATCCTCACCGGCCCAACTGCCACTGCTCCCCTGCAATCACCCACCATGCTGAATGAAAAAGCTAACATCAACAGAGCAGCTAAGGCTAGCAGGGTCCGCAACATCTCACTATACCTACATGCATATGTTGAAAACAACAACTTTAAGGTGCCTTGTTGATTATTGACCTGTGACGTGTTCCTCCTCTATTCAGTATTAACCCAAGAAGTCTGGGATATTATGGAATCGCCGCCGGCGCAGATCCTTCATGTTAAGGTGATAACTCAAAAAGTATTTAGAGGATAATTTTTTTAATATCCACTTAGACCTTAGTGAGAGGGAGGACTGGATTGATTTGGAGAAATTTCAGTTGCATATTTCTGTCACTAGGGGGCGCTTCGTACCGAAAAGTTTTTCTGGCCATAATTTCTCAGGTGTTGTCCAATTTAATTAAAGTTAAGTGCATATGAATCGACTCGAGGATTTTTTATTCATTCTATTTTACTCTTGTTGTTCTTATTTTACCCAGTAGGGGAGAATTACAAAAATACTCAACTCAAGGAGATTCCAGTACTTCATAATTTACCCACTAGGGGGATCTTCATTCCATAAAACACTGATTTGTGGACATCAATTCACATTTAATTTAAGGAGTTCAATCAGGGGGATTACTTGTGTAACGCAGGGGATTGGGGGGGTTATCGTACTATCGCTGCTACACTGTAGGAGACGACAACCAAGGCATGGCTTAGATTCAAATCCGTATCAGCAGGAAAAAAAAACCTGGAGTCATTGAAGAGAATTGCAGCTCTTTGCTTTCCTTCACTCTGCTTTCATCTGAAACTTCTGCCAAAACGGAGTTTCCGTTGTTTCTTCTTCTGCCCTTTCATCCAAACATCCCTCTTTCTTTCTTCTTCTTGCGATGGAGGTCTGTCACAGGAAGTGATCTCGCACAGGCGGTCACACAGACCCTGACCCGACCTCTGACCCCTGAGGACTCGCAGGAGAGACACATATGCAATCGTTCATGATAACGGCACGGCAGAAATCGTACATCACACAGCCACCACATTAGAAATATGACGTAAAATCAGTGTCAGAGGACATAACTAGCACTCTGACACACTGGTGCACATGGCCTCCGTCTGCCCCGGCGCTGCCGTCACACACCACATCAAAGAGGCCCATTGCTGAGCAGTAAAAGTGGCGCAGTGGTTTGAATTTATTCCCTTCAGTCAGACGTTTATTCGCTGCTTCCCTTTCTTAATGAGCGTCTTACAATAACCCTGTCACTTACTGCGGCAAATTACTGCTACCTAAATGAGGGAGCGGTTGTGCGTCCGCATGCGCGAGTGTCTGTGCGGGTGTGTGTTTCCGTCTCACACTCTCTCCCACCATCGAAGGGCACCTGTATGTGATTTAGCGTTCCACATGGCCCTCCTAAAGTAGCCTACACTTTTACCTTTTTACTATCCACTGAGAAGTGAAGGGAGTTGGGTGGGCAGGGGGGGTTTACTGGTGGGGGAGGGTTGGCAATGAATCTGTAATGATGAAAGAGGAGAGAGATGAAGGGATGAGGAAGCCATAAAGCGGAAATGGCGGCGGAGGAAGAGGGAGAGAGAAGTAGAATACGTCTGTGGAAGATGGGAGCTATGAAGGAAAGAAAAAAAGACAAAATGGAGTAAATTAGAAAAGCGTGATCTCCTACCGATTGTCTCGTAAATCACTTTCTTACACCTTTCGTCTGCAATTTTGTGAATTAATGTCACACCATTCCTTTTTCCTATCTTTTTTTTTTTTAAACAGCAACCATCTCTTGTTTTTTGTTTTATTCGTATTCAATTTTTATAAACTGAATGATAAATCTATTCGAACATTTATCAAGGTATAATTATTTGTTGCATCCTTAATTCAAATTGTTGGTTTGCCCTGTCAGGCTTTATTTCAGTTCGTGGCTGCGTTAATTAAAGGCCGACATCAGCATGATAACGCGCTTTCAGTGAAAAAGTGAATGGTATAAGTTCCTGACATTTCAGGCCCTGGACTTCGTGGAGTTTCTCCCGCTGTTGTCCTCGTTTCACGCCTGTTGATCATGTTGAATCATGAAAGAACGTTGGCTCTAGCTTCTACGGTGCGTTCAAGTGCTGGTTCTTTGGTGTGGTGTGTCTGGAAGTTAACCATCAAAATTAAACAGCACCCTAGTTCAGCATGTAAGCATGCTGGTATTTGCTAATCAGGATGGAATTCAGGTTCCGTATAAAAGCCGGGGGTTACTGCTGCGGTCATTAATTTAGCAGTGGGATGCAAAATCTTTTAAAGTGGCGCGATTACGTACAAAGTCAATGCAACGCCTCGAGTAGAGAAGAGCAGATGCAAAACTGTGTGGGGTGACATTGATACGGCTAACGTTGGGGTGAGACGTCGGGGTGAGAATGACGCAAATAATGCAGATTTTAATATTTCAAAGTCGCTCGGCTTTGGTGACAAATGTGACACACAAGCCTAACAGTGTCTAGATTCTGCTGGCTGAACATTTTCCGATATATTTAGGACATTGAGTCAAGTATTGATCCTAAACCCTAAACACACCAAATCCCCTGCGTTGTACAACAACAACTCAACAACAAGCAGCTAAATGTGAAGTTTTGTCTGAAAAACAGTGTTTTTATCATGAAAAAGCAAAACATGAACTATTAGAAAAAAATATGATATGATATATATATATATATATATATATTTATATATATACATAAACCTGAAAACTTTAGTAGGAAAAGCTCCCTCCGGTGTTAGAAATATACAGTTGGCCCTTTCCAAATTCAATCCAGTTCTTCCTCACACTAAGGTCTCTGTGGGTCTCTGTGGGTACCATATATAAAATAGATCCATTAATAATTTTTTTTTATCGAGTTAACAGGAGGGATCTGCGGCGGCGATGACGATTCCATTATAAACCCGACATTTCGGGGGTTCTAAGTATTGGAAACTGAAAATTTGGAAGAAATAATATCAAAATAATGCCAAGGCAAATAATAACAAGTCCTCCTAAGGAGGACATGAATACATCACATGATAATCTATGTGAAGCAAATTGGTGAACCAATCAATAAGCACCTCAATTTCACTCGTACTTTTTATAATTTAAGGTTCTCCAATAACGTAATCTAACTTCATTAACTAACTTAATCTTTACAACCATCCGCTTGTGGAATACTGAAATAGTCTTTCTCTATTTGGGCACGTTAAAAACAAACGTGCAACACTGAGGAAGTAAGGTGACTAAAAAAAAGAAAGACAATACCGTGAGCCCGGAAAAAGAAGCGAGGACCAGGAGAGGAAGTTGTGGGCAAATGGTGATTTGGGTGAACCTTTCTCTAATTTATACTATTACCAATCCAAAAATACTCCACCACCCCGGGGTCCAGCCCTGTCTGCTGCCCAGCGAGTGTGCATGTGCATGAACACACTGGTGGCACCAACTTTGCTGGATAATGCCATAATTCTATGTCATTTCTGGGGGCAATTAAAGGCTCTTCAACTAACTACTACTTTTACTCCCTTTAACTCATTCTGCAACACAAAAAAAAGGAAAAGAAAAGCAAAGCATGTGCCAACTGGTGTGCCATGCTCAGGAGATCTACCGCCTGACTGACTCTGCACATTTGTGCAAGTATGCTGATGATTCTGCTGAAGCCAAAGGTCGAGGCAGCTATCTTTGACTGCGGGGATTAGCCCTTATTACGGCTGACAGTAAACAGGACTTTTTTTTTGCTGCCCTGTGGTTAAATCTGAAGCAGATTTAAGTACCCTGACAAATAGCGAGAGATTGAACATGTCAGGTGAGGGCCGAACACATGGAAACAAATATGGAATAACGCCGCCAGTGTGTGTCTTTCCCTCAGTCACCAGGTCTGAGCGTTGGCCGGCACATTGCGAGCTAAGAACTGTTAGCGCATAGATTAACATCCCAGGATTAGCATGAGATTAGACATCAACCCCTAATCCAGCAGCGCGGCGTTGGGCAGGTGGTGTGTGCGAACGGGTCGGTGGCAAAGGGACCGACAAGAGGCGAAAATACATGAATGTGACTATGTGTGCCCGTGCATGTGTGTGTGTGTGTGTGTGTGTGTGTGTGTGTTTGTATGTGTGTGTTTGTGGTGGATTGGTAGCGTAGGGGGGATTAAAACAGTCACATGAGTCGCAGACTCTCCATCAATGCTCTTTCTCAGCAGGGAGCGTCAAATCCCTTCGGATGGGGGAACATGAAGTCACAGGCTGCGGTCGGCCATTTCCAGGTCAAATACACGGAGGAGAAACGTAATGAATGTGGCACCGAGGTTCTGGGAGGAGCGGCCGGTCAAGAGCCACGCAGTTTTATGGACTGAATCATCAATAGAGCTGGACGTTTGACTGAAGCCACGACGCACACTTTCAAAAGAATCAGAGTCCTGTTCATGAATCGAGCCATTCATTCAAAACATTATTACACACTGCTGTCGATTACAAGTTGGTTATAATGGAAATAATTGCTGGCTGTCCTCTCCTGATTTTGCAGTAAGACATTAACTATATATTTTTAAGGTTCTACTTGTTGCACCCTTGGTTCAAAACTCTAAGGCTACGTTCACACTGCCAGTCTTAATGCTTAGTTTCATTTTACTGCTTTATCAGACTCCAGGATGAACGGATCACGACCCAGAAATGACCCGCATGAGCAAAAGAACAATCACAAAGACGTCACATGCAGCACGCTGTCGATAGGGAAACATAATGGAAGCCACTAAAGTCGGTTTGAACGCTACTTTGTCTATAGTGAAGTGTTTACAGGGATGTTTATAGTCTTTATAATGATGTTTATAGGGTTTAAGTAGAGGTGCACCAATCGATCTGATCGATCAGCGCCGGCAGGCCTAGGTAGACGCAGTGTGAATGTAGCCTAAATCAGGGTTCGCCAACTGGAAGACCCTTTGCCAAATCCAGACAAATGGCTTTCATCCAGACCTCAAAGCCATGATAGACCATAATCTCTACCGCACAGTGAGTGACGAGAGAAGTTCAAACAGGGCTAAGTTTGTAAAAATAAACAACTTGAAGAAACCATTTACCTGATGCAGGCATTACCTGCCCCTACAAGTCCGTTCTAGGAGACGTGGATGGACTATTACCCGGTGCATTGGGGTGGGAGGGGATGGATGGATAGGGGGTAACACTGTATGGCCCCATTGGAGTTGGCATAAAAAGATGACCCAGTATGATTACAAGGTCACAAGATAACAATACTGGTCGCAGGGTCCGTATGGATTGTGTGTACTGTTTTACATGATTACGGGCCTTTAACTTCAGACTTGGACCTCAGGACCAGAGCAGTTACGATTTATTTTTTTTACCTTAACCTGCTATAAATGGACTGCTGCCCACATCTCAATTGTTTTTCAGCAGCTCAAACATGTAGTGCTGGAGCCCACGTCGGACCGGCATGAAGAAAGACAAGGAACCAGAGCTTTGTAGGCAGGTTTAAGGATGAGGAGGCGTCGTCCTGCAGCAGAGTCACAATAAAACCTTGTTCCTCCCTGAGAGAAAATGGGCCCAGTGTAAAATGACCCAAATACGTCAAGTTAGTAGATAGATTCTTTTTCAGGTACGGTAGTCCGACTCTGACCTGCTCCAAATTACCAATAGAAAACTATTACTTTCACTATTTTAACTACTATTAATCTATGTGTTTGGATCTGCTGAAGGAGAGGACTGACAAAGCTTCAGCCCTGACATTGTGTGGTGAGATTAAAGTGAAAAGTGTGGAAAAGGTAAAGCACCTATTTAAATTTCAGAGGAAAGACTTCTTCCTGTTCTTGGAAGTCTGTTCACAGAAAGTCATTATTATGTCAAACATGGTGCCTCTGGGCAGCGACCCGTGAGTACTGTGCTGGAGCTGCTTCACAAATTACGGAACACTTAAACATAGAGGGGACTTAAGGAGCAGGTATCACCTAAAACGCAGAACTTCCTTTACGTGAGAAATGTCATCATTATTGCGATGTCGTTTAGTGGCCGAGTGCGGCGGGGTTGGCATTGTAGGATTTGTTAAAAACATAAATCAAGAATTCTAGATACAATACTCCAGATAAGTACCAAAATACCTAAACACCAGATCCTCTTCTCTGAAGCCACCTTGCCACGAAATTTAACTGAAATCTCTTCGAGCCATTTGAGTTATCGGGCTAACAAACTAACAAAGACACAAACTGAAAGCAGAGCGTTTACGTTAATGTTTCATTAGCGTTACGTTAAGGACAAGATGGACAATATGGTCACCGGGCTGAAAGGAAAATATATAATTAAGAACATTGCAATTTTCCAAGCCACTATGACTTTAGACTCTTGTCCAATATGTGGAATTTTAGGTAGACTGGATCATGGATTGTGGTGCTATAAGAGCTTCCTGTTTCATGACAAACGGTCAAAATTTGTCGCTGTGCCCCAATATTAGACCAACAGTTTCCCTCACCAGAGCCCCCCTTTACACAAAATGTATTGGTGTGCTCACATTGCAGCCCGTTGATGCTATTGAAAATAGTAAATAAAGATTTGTTTCAGAGCTTGAAGCTAGGAAGAAATTGTTTGCTAGCAGAATGCTATCAAGACAGAAACAAGCTGTTTGATCATTTTTTTCCATTCTGTATGCAAAACCTTCTAAAAAAGAGGTACCGCCGTATCTGGACTCATGGGTGGCTAGGACGACGTGGACAGTACGTCTGGTCCATTTAGCGGAGAGGATCAGAGTTAAGCTAGCTACGTTTCGCTGTGTGTTAACGAGTGTTAACTTGTTAGCTAGCACCACTCTGGTGGCCGAGAACCTTTATTTTCCCTCCTTGCGGTTCAGTTTCTAGCCGCCACCAACTGAACTTCCTGCTTTAAGACTACTTCTCATTGTCCACATCTTCAAGTAAGTATTCTTTTCCCAAAACGTGAAATTTGGGATGGATTGGATCATGGAAAGCAGAATTATCACAACTTCCTGTTTAATAGTAAAATATAGAATTTTCACAAACTGATCACCTCTTCTTCTATTCACAGCTCATCTTTTCACAGAATTCATTGAAATCTGTTTCAAAAATGTTGAGTTATTTGGCTTTGAAACGCACACACACACAAACAACCGCACACTTATGACACAACCTCCTCCAACCCTCAGCGGCTGCGGCGGCGGTAGAAAGTCATAGCGATACCCTGGTGTGTCGTGAGGATGAGACACACGCTGTGTCTTCAAGAGGTTCAGTTTTTATGCAGTTCGCCACCTCTATCAAATAAAACTCTTGGGTACTCCCAGCGGCAAAGGATCTAATAAAGCAGGGATTCCATAAAAATAACAATATCAGATAACGTGAAATGAGCCAATCTGGAGTTTAAAAATCGTGAAAAGTAAGAGAAAATATTGGCAGAATGGAACGCACAAAGGCTCGTATAAACACAAGCACGGCATACGTGCAGAGATTTTCACAAAGGGAAAAACGTGAAGACCCGGTGATGGATTATTCCTCCAGACGCCGCATTTAGTGTCAGGCTCCCCATTAACAGACCACGCCCCCTCCTGACATCCCAGGAGAGTCACGGGCGGCGGTGAGAGGGCGTGGGCGTGAAATGCCACCAAATCGCCTACTGAATGTTTCCATGAGACAGACCTGTGTTCAGGTGAAGGGGAACACACCGCGGCTCCTTATTGATCTGACCTTTTAAACACAATCTGCTAGCATGTAACGCACACACACAACCAAAGACGTCCATTCTCCCTCAATGACATCTGATGGATCATTCTATCCAACAGAGATCCTACCGGCCATGGGCCTGATCTCTCATTGAGGATACCGATTGGCTTTAATTGTAAGAAAATACGTCCTCTATTTTACCACAGGACTGGGTTGCTACGCTTCTGAGGAGACCCTGTCAGCTAAAACTGGAGGCAACCCCCTGCTAACGTTTAAAAAAAAAGTGCTTACAAACTATGGGATTTGCTGTAATTATGTAATGCGTCCCCTGGCAACTGTACATTACACTGAACAACGCAAAGGCCATTATTTAACATAAGGACTGTAATTTGACAGTATTTTTTTTTTTTTTACTGCAAACCAGATAACATCTATTTAGTATACAGTTTTTAAGGGAAAATGTTTGTCTTTAGGAACTTTTTGTGTTCAACTTGACAAATTACAGTCTGGTCCATGTGGCGCGAGTTGGAGATCTATGTCCACACTTATGTGGACCAGATCCAGTGCAGATGTTGAACAATACTATTTTGTCCCGCTAGTTACATCTGCCAGCAAGCATTAAAGGAGGTTAAGTGATTGTCCAGGTTTGTTGGTTTGTCTCTTATCAGAGAATGTTTAAAATAGATTTATCCACCTTGTTTAAGTGACAGCACGCCCCAATTTACACATCTTCAATGCGGGACTGATGTTCCCCCCTTCTGTTCTGTGCAAACACAATGAAGGTGTATGAAGGGGTCTGTTGTTCAAGCTATGAGGTAGTAACTGATGCGAACCAGGGATCTGTATAAACACTGGGCAGAAAGGCAAGATGGGGATGTGATGCATTAGGAGTGTGGAACACAAACTTGAAAATGGTTGATAGCAGATAGCTTTCAACTCCACGAAGACGAAAACCAACTGAAAATGCTCAAATTGGGGCGATGGAGAGGCCTGGGATCTCCTTACTCTCTGATCAGAGCAGGAGGTCAACCATCATGTAACAGTGAAGGACATTTCTTTAATTGCCACGGTAAGTCTTTGTTAAGAAGGCGGTACTCAAAGGTTATTCTTCTTGTGAGACCCTGGCTCATTATTGAAGATCGAACACGGCAGTAGTGCTACTCTAGCATTGTTCCGGTGTCGTAGAGGGGGTCTTCATTGAAGTGTGGTTTCTGTCAAAAATGCTTTATACTAAGACCCCACTGTCTCCACCGCATTCTGCTACCCTCACTGTTCAGCTACTAATGGATGATGAAGTTGATGGCACAGATTCAGAATCGAATGCTTGTCTGATTGATACTTCTTTTTATTTCTATTCTCTGTTTACACTAGTTGGGTTTTTTTTACGTTCGTTCCTGTTCCTTACACTCTTGTCACTTTAAATCTGTTGTGTCGATTTATTTTGCCAAATCCCTTTATTCTCTTATGTGAGCGCAACGTCATGAGGACCGCTTACGCTATTCTGTTGTGCTTGTGTGCAATGACACTAAAGAAATTCTATTCTATTCCAGTTTGTATGTAAATGACCCTGTGCTGACCATATGCCAGTTGACCAGTCATATGGGGCCATATGTGGGCCTCGCTTCACTGTGCCAGGATCAGTTCAGACTGCTACCAAACTTTCCTGAAAAGAAGAAGTTTGTGATTGGAAAGTGTTTAAGATACTGTTAATATACGGTATTTAAAAACCAACAGTTTGAACTGAAATCTACTTCGTGGCTTCGGACTTCATCATCTGCATCTTTCAGCCGTTTCTGTTTCCATCCACAGACCGGCGCCATGCTGACTAACAGTACCAGTGGTTGTATTTGTTAACCACGGATCCAAAATGATCCGGTTTGGAAACTAGTTTTGTTCTTCCACATATTGATTTGGCAAAGGTTCTACGCCGGATGCCCTACCCCACACAACCCCCCCCATTTATCCGGGCCTGGCACCACAGCACAAGAAATACACTGGCTTGTGACCCTTTTGTGGCTGGGTAGCTTAGAACTGAATGTTTTTATTTTCATACAACTGCTCATGTTTATTTCGCTGTATTGCGTTTTATATAAAGACTTGATTCGCCTCATTGTACGTTCTCTGATCTGTATGTCTGTTGTGAAAAAGAAAAAAAACTCAGGAAACTAAACTCACTTCCTTCCTTTGAAACTACAAACCACAATCCGTGACGGCTAATATGCAGAGCTGCAACCGCCGCGCTGAATCGCAGCACGAAAGCATTAACCGGACACGTCTCTTCCACTGCTGTCATCTCCGCTCACTGTCGCCAGAAGTTTCTAGAAACGTTTGTACTTCAGCTGCTGTAGAAGGGAAGGATTGTGACGACATAGACAATTATGATGATGACAATGACCTTGTTTCATACACTACTTAACTGCAGGTACACACACAGAAGTTGCTCTTCTTTAACGGTTGAAGACACTGAATGAACAAATTCAAACTAGGCCTCCGACAGCATGGGGTTCAACCTCAAACGCCCCCAACCCATGCATTGTACAAGCATACCCCTGATTGAACTCCTCAAATTAACTGTGATGTTATGTCTGAAAAACTCTTTTTCTTAAAAATGCTCCCTCCAGTGACTAATATATGAACTATGAGAGTAAAATATGAAGTATGAGAGTAAAATATGAACTATGAGAGTAAAATATGAAGTATTAGAGTAATATATGAACTATGAGAGTAAAATATGAAGTATGAGAGTAAAATATGAAGTATTAGAGTAAAATATGAACTATGAGAGTAAAACATGAACTATTAGAGTAAAATATGAACTATGATAGTAAACTATTATATATAAAAGACCTATTGGAGTCATTCACCTGTATCAAATTTTGACTTTATCGGATCAATGGTCTGGAAGTTATGACCGAAAAACAGTGTTTTTTGCAAAACAGCTTCCCTAGTGAGTCAAATATGAAGTATTGGACTAAAATAGGATATATTGTATGGATGGTGTTCTTTGACTCGATTCACATTCACCAAATTTAGACTAAATCAGACCGGTTGCAGATGAGCAATTATAATACAAAAACATTTGGAGGTAAAGCTCCTCCTAGATTCAGAAATATACAGTCCGCCGGTCCCAAAATCAATCCAGTTCCTCCTCGCAAGATGGTCTATGTGGCTACAAATTTTGAAAATGATCCATTAACCGGTTTTTGAGTTATCGCGTTGACATCATGGATCTGCAGCTAATGGGAAAGCGGCGATGAATGGACGACGAGATGTTGAGAAATACAATATTCTAACAAATCTTATGAAACCCAATTTATATCGTCCACAGATTATATATGATCCCAGTTTGAAGTCTCCACTATGTCTGAAATGTAAAAATGACTGGAATGGTTATGTTATGAAAATGGTCGTATTAATTATAACAGAATTATTTAAGCTACATTTCTATTAACAAATCTATATTGGTTAACTTTGTTTTACTGCAAGGAAGAACTGGATTGATTTGGGGAAAGGTGTGTTGTATATTTCTGATTATCGGGAATTTCATCTCCTCTTTTTTTTCAGGCCATAATATCTGATAAATCCAAATTAGTCAAAATTGGATGGATTTGAATCATCTTAATTAGGGGTAGCAGTTCTTAGTACTGTTTTCTGAACGTAAATTCCGAGCCGCTGATCCGATTAAGTCCAAATTTGGTGCATCTGAATCATTTTGAGGAGATATATATCATGTATTTATCATATTTTACTCCAACTTGTTCATACTTTACTCACTTCTGGGAGCGTTTTAACAAAAAATACTGTGTCAAATTAATCTGAGGGGATAAATCAGGTATTACTTGTAAAACAAAAGGGATTGGGGGCCTTTCAGGGATATAGTCTTGCTGTTGGGGACGACAGCAAAGGTGTAGTTTGAGTCCAAAATGTCAGAAAACACAAGTTAATATATTGCATTCAAATTTATCGTCATGTCCGACTGGATCATATCAATCATACAAAACCAATACATTTGGCCAATATTCATGATTTTAACCCATGTCAAGTGTCCCAGCCGTTGTGTGTCTGCTTTAAAAAAGACTTATCAACACCAGTCGCCTCCTACCGTATGAATAATTAATCTTCAGCAAATTGATCTCATTGTCTAAAAAAAACCCCCAAACAAACAAGGTATTTGATTATTTTGTTCAGTCATCTCTTTAAGTGAAGTATCCACTCAGATACCGCCAATATATCCAGCTCGGCACCGGTCCATTTCACGATGTAAATGTCTGGTATAGCAATAAATCTCCATCCCATCACACATACATACATCCACAAACAGCGCATAGGACCCCATGGAGCGTATGCATGAGGACACGGGCTCATAAAGCAAGCAGGCAAGCAACCAGCGAGTCCACCGCATCACTCAGACAGCCCATCTTTTCATTCGCAGAACAGATGGATGCTCCTAGAGAGAGAGAGAGAGAGAGAGAGAGAGAGAGAGAGAGAGAGGGGAGGGTAAGACGAGAGAAAGGCTGGACGGAGGAGGAGAAAGTAAAAAACAGCGTCTGATAAGAAGGAGGAAGTAAACATTAAAGAGAGGAGGGACGGAGGGGGAGAAGATGAAACTCAGACGCCGAGGTTATTGAGAAATGATACGGGTTTGTAGCGTATTGATTTTAGGTGCAAAGATTGATGTCCAGGCATCGAACGGTTTGCACTTTTGCTCCTCAGCTCTCTTTCTTCCTCCTCTGGTCACTGGTATTTTACCTGATGTTAACAGATGTTTGGGACTCTCAGCCTTGCATCAGTTCTACTTGATGGTTCCGCCTACAGAAGCCTTTACTCACGGCGGCTCCGGATTATCCAGATCCACGACGAATGAAAGAGTGTTATGGGTGTATGAAAACAACATTCAGTGAAATAAGACGTGTTTGCTACGAAAACAATGACTACTGACAACCTACTATCAGAACCTTCGTTAACTTTTCCAGCAATTTGTGCTCCGGTAGCTGTTCTGTTGAATTGGACAACCCAGGTTGGACTTCTAGAAGACCTGCGGTATTAAAGATGGTTCCGCACAAATGAGTCTCGCACGCCGACAGCCTAGCTGTCACAATATATCAGAGTCAATCATTCAATCGTTTTTCCTGCTTCCAACACGTCACCTCCAGGATAGCATGTTCACCTGCTGCCTGATAAATCCACCCACTGACAGGTGCCACGGTATGAAGATAATAAATGTCATTCTGAATTCACCTAACCGTCGGTATAATGTTACGGTTAAGGTAGCATTTGCTAGCTACATGAGCAAAAAACGTTTTGCGCAGCAAAGTTTATTGAAACAAGCTTACGGCTGACTTATATCTCAGAATAATCAGAAAATCAAAATATTGATTTTCTATGAGGAAATTATGGAAACAAAAAAATAAACTAGTGCAAGGTAGAGCGCTGCTGGATTTATCAAGTGTTATGAGAAGAAGAAGATTAGCCTGTTGTTTGGTTAATCCTGTTAGCGTTTCCTCTCCTAAAAACTATGGTTTCACTTTCAGCGATATGGGCTACAAGGAACGGCTTTTAGGATGATGACTAGATTTCTTGCTGGGGTTGCTGGAGCGTGAACATCCCCAAATACGGTAGGATAATGACAGAGCCGCTATCACTAATAGCATTTAGGTGTCGATAAAAATAAAGGTGAACAGCAGATGTCCAGTCCTCACCTCTGTATTTATTTAAACCTAAACCCACAAACTACTGATAGTTAGTTATAGTTTTTAAGCCTTGGAAGTAATGTTCAAATAGGCAACCGTGTATTAAGCTAATTAGCTGTGCTAAAATTAGCAGCTTGTTGATACAGTAAAGAAACATATTAAATCCCATTATGCCTCTTTTCTGGAGCTTTTTCTGGAGTTTTTTTTCATTTGAAACTCTGAGTACTGCTCCTACTGAATGCTTCACCATCTTACTTCTGAATCTAAAGGTTTGGTAGCGTTAGAGCCGGAAATCCCTGTTAGTAGCACATGGTAGCAGTTATCGCACAATCACAGATTTCAATCTCTGAAAAAAAACAAATACAGACTCGTCAAATGATCAAATATAGCAGAGGGGATCGGATCAGTACCAAATCAGATGTAGAAGCATAAAAAAGAAAAGGAAGGATTTAGGAGACAGGACAGTGAGGGCAACCATGATAGAGCGTTCTCCCTCCTCCCAGGTCTCCTCTCCCTTTCACCTTCTACTCCTCCTCTCCTTTATCTCAGTCTCTCTCTCTCTTTCCTTGTCACTGCATCAGACGTCATGAAAGATTCACAGCTCTGCTTTTAACAGATCCCCCCCCCCCTCACACAGAGACTCAAACCGGCACTCCTGGATCTGAGCCGGAGCCCAAAAACAAGGCAGGCAGGCAAAGAATGAGATAAAACGAGCCTCAGAAAGGATGGTCGCACTCAGTGTGTCGGTGTGTGTGTTTTGTGTTGTTGTGTCAGTGTCAGACTTGATGGCGTGTGCAGGGGGAGCGCCTGAGTGAGCATGTGATACGTGACAGATGATGGACAGTATCAATTTCCTGTCTGTCTCACATACGTAGGCGCTCGAACACCACGAGAGGCAGATATGAGCCAGGATCATCAGAGGTACGGCAGGTAAATTGTAAAATATTGATGCGGGTTTCAGGCCGCCGCTTTGAAGCATGAGAGTATTCTCAGAGGTGACGTGAAATATTCCTATGCATGGGAAGAATGGAGGCTGCGTTAGTCCTCCGTTTCATCTCACATTGCGGTTGACCTCAGGGGTCTTCACACAGCTATAATCCAAAACCCAGATCCAATAAATCTCATTTGTAATTCAGTCATTTTTTTTTTCTTTTACGATGGAATGACCAAATGATGCAATTAAGCAATTGAAAGAAATGCTTAATGACTTTAAAATATCGTATGTGCGCAAATATTGACGCCAATGTTTTCTTTCCTAGACACCATATAAAACTAGACGACACCCAGAGAGCGTATACCTCTGCAGAGGGCAGCTCGGTTTTCCAGTTATATCACTGCACCTGAAGGCAACCGTCTCAGGATTGTTTGACCCTCAGAATATGGCATGTTCCTGAAATTCTGTAGCTAGAATTTGGAATGACATTCATTCATTTATTCTCCTTAACCGCTTATTCTGTTCAGGGTCGCGGTGGCTCTGGCCCATCCCAGCTGGCGTTGGGCGAGAGGCTGGGGACCCCCTGGATGAGCGGACAGTTCATCACAGGGCCGACACATAGAGACGCACAACCGTTTACTCTCACATTCACACCTACGGAGACTTTAGAGTCGCATATCCGTGTTTCTGGAGTGTGGTTGGGAGGCGGAGTTACCGGAGCGGTCCGATGTGGACACAGGCAGAGAAACTCTGCACAGAGGTGCCGAGTATCGGATTCAAATCCAGAGGTAAAATTTGAACCCGATACCTTCTTGTTGCAGGGCAGCAGTGATACCCGCTGCGCCGCCGTGCTGCTGGAATTACATTACTACCGCTATTACCGTCCCAGTCAATCAAGAAAAACAAAACTTCCCTAATGGCGTTTTGTCCTCCAGATCTAACTCAGTTCTGTGCCCACACCTTATTAACTCGTGGCGAAGAAATAAAAGCTTGTTCCAACGCCTTAGTTAGTCGTGGGCACAAGACAAAGACTTATTTTCACAAGCTATTTAGTAGTGGTCACGAGATAGTAAGAAATAAAAACTCTTTCCATGAGATAATAACTCGCCACAACACTTATTAAGTCGTGGCCGTGAGATATTAACATGTTCCCATTCATTATTTAGTCGTTGGCAGAAGATGAAAAATTGTTCTCAGGAGTTATTATGCAGTACCTATGAGATAAAAAGGTGCGGGAACGAATTATTAAGATGATAAAACATTTCTTCAACGTCACCAGAGGGGCCCGGTACTTTCTGAAATGCGTGCTACACTTGAATGAAGACTGTAATCATGAACTATAATAGTGAAGTGTTCTTCAGCCCTCAGTGCCTGTATCTACAGACAGGGTCCTGACATTGTGTCACTGGCGTCAGTGGAGGCGCCCTGGTTGAATAAAGAACCACTGACTGGTAACCGAACCTGTAATCTATCCTAATCTACCGGCAATCTGAGCTGAAACGCCGCGCATCAGGTTAAACTGTCTTTCCACGGGTCTTCCTCTCTGAATGTTCTTCCCAACAGGCAACACAAGAAATCTGATGTATGTAGGCTACATAACACACACAAGTGTCATAACTCAATGCAACCCAACACAGGCCGCGAAGCGTGCACCATAGTCCCTCTCTGTCTCTGCGTGTCATACGATCACATGGGTGTGTGCCGCCCTGCACAGACAATGCATGTGTGAATTAAATGTGTCTTAGCTGGAAGTTTTGGCTTTCACGGACACACACACACACACACACACACACACACACACACACACACACACTAGCTGCTCTTTAACTATAGGCCGGGTTACATGTGCGAGTTAAAATCGCTCGCAGGCACAAGACAGACAGGCAGACTGCAGGAAAGACAACTTCCATTCACGTGGTGTTTAAACCTGCAGGACAATAGGAGTGTGAAGAATAGGAGGCTTATTTTAAATTCTAGCAGGAGTTAAGATCACCTTCCTGTCAAGACACCTGGTTCCCACTGGGATGAACGTAATGATCACATCGGCTGACAAATACAGGTATCACACCGCGATCGTACCTGCCAATAACGTTTCAAACACGGATTGTCCTCCGGATCAGAAACAGGCCCTGTTTTGTGCACCTCCCTTCAGATTGGCACGCGCTACTTTCTCATTGTGCAATTGTTATTTGAATGTGCATGCACATTTCTGAGATGTTTTCCATTAGAAAAATAAAAGGAAAGCTCTGACCTTGTTGGTTTGCAACAAACAGCAGAGACAGATGGAGAATTTTTTGGATTGCTCAATCAGAAACATGTTTCTGTCGGTGCCTGACTGCACTCATGGTGGCTGCAGTACTTGCCAGACTTCTTGACAAAAACAAAATTGATATTCATTGGAGGAAAGAACTGCTGAAAACATTCTTTGGGCTTTGCTAATCTTCTGCTTCTTTCTGGCTGGTCCCGATTAGAGAAGACTCGTCCTTAATGTGGAACTAGCACCGGTTTTATCCTTCCAACCTCCTGTACAAGCAAACCCCCCTGATTGAACTCCACAAATAAAATGTGAAGTTATGCGGAGAAAAAAGTGTTTTGGTTTTTTTCTCTTGTGAAAAGCTCCCTCTAGTGACCAAAATATGAATTTTTAGAGTAAAATGAGATTAAAACAAAATAATCTTTTTGAATTGGTTCATACCTGCCCAATTTGGGCTAAATAGGAACTATATGCCAGGAAAGTTTTGTACGAAAAACAATATAAATAATGAAAAAGCTACACCCTAATCTAAATATATCTAAAACACGATATATAGAAGGTGGATCTCATGAATTCATGGCCGAATTCATATTCACCAAATTCAGCCCGGAATGGCCCGAAAAACTTTGGAGATAAGGATCCAAATTGTCTCTGAAATATTCAACCGACCTTTCCCAAAATCAACCCAGTTCTTCCTCGCACTAAGGTCTTTGGGTGTATGAACTTTGGAAATGATCCATGATAGACTTCTTGAGTTAACACGTTAACACGACTATTTTGCAAACACCATGGACGACGACACAAAGGATCTGCGGCGGCCGACGATTCCATAATTTCCCCGACTTTTCAGGGACACAATTAAGCCGGTGTTGTACTTGTGAATAGTGTGAATGGTAATGTACTATTTGAGCACAAAACCAAATGGATCAGAAGAAGAACAATACAAGATAGGATCATACTTTATAAATCCCAAAGTGAAATAACGGTGTTACCACAGCTAACAGGAAAAATAAGTTTATGTTTTGTTGCTTGGTTCCGACATGACGGTATTACATTGTTCATCCCTTCCCAGGACGATTGTATTTTTCACATTTAGGGATTTGTCACGGAGGGATGTCAATAAACTGGAGTAACCTTCCCCAACGCTGTTGTTCCCTGCAGATCATGATAATCATGAACTGATGGCGACTGGCAACAGCTTGACAGGAAAAAGCCACCGGGCTGAAACTTCCACGCATGTTTTTCCACCCTGCTGTGTGATAAAACATGCATTTGGAAACTCAGCAAGTCTGGATGTTGTGATTTAATTTAATGGCAAATGTTCTTTGTTTCCGATGAGGATGTTTACGGGTTTTATTCCAGCGTAGTGGTTATAGAAAAAGGACATCATCCACGTTTATGCAGGTTCCCTGTAAGCCTCAGGTTCTTTGTTTTCGTCTGCCTGCTAGATAGCAGGACTCTTTGTGGGGAAAAGAAGGCTTGATTCTCAGCACTAAGGGAAGTACGTCGGACAGTTAACTACTAAATATAGAACGGGAGTTGTTTCCCAGGGGCGCGAGGTACAACTACACAAATATGGACACTTTATTCTGCAAAAAAAAAAAAAGGGTCCGATTGATGTTTGTGGCACAGATAGCAGTAGAAAATGATTCAAAGAAAAGTGAACAGACAGGCATTCATCCAGCTGGAGTGAGTGCCAGAGTGTTTTCAAATGGTTTTTACTCAGTTCTCATAAAGTTGACAGCCAGAAAACATAAAAGGAAGACAGAATCAAAAAAACAAACAAACAACTTGAATAATTTGTTTCCAAGAACACGGATCTACCCTCAACTGGAAAAACTCAATTTGTGCTGGTGTGCATCAACCATAGGTTCTATCAGCGACAGATGTGAACAACAGTTCATGAACATCACTGAGATCAAATACGCCTAGAGCCAACTGTAGAAACCATGTATGAAACGCACTAATAGATAGGAAATAGATAGGAGAACAACTTCATTGAATCTGTCAAGTGTTTGAGATAATGGTATTCCTGTATTTCTCCTCTGGGGGGACGTAGAAATGTGTTTGTCCCTTCTATTAGTCTAAGCAATTTACAGGCCTTTCACAATTATTACATAATCGTCTGACCGCTATTATTTGAAATAATCAGATTTATTTGAAATAATCAGATTTATTTGAATATATTATTATTTTTCAGAATAATAATTATTTTTCATAATCGTGTTAAGCACCTCATCTGTACAAAACAGATTTCTTTTGGACACAAAAGATCACATTGGTCACATTTGGACTAAATCAGACCGAAAGTTTATAAATAATGGCCCAGAATGTTATAGATAAAGCTCTCCCTATTGTTGAATATATACAACCTGGCTTTTCCAAAATCAATCCAGTTCTTCCTTGCACTAAGGTCTACATGGATATAAAATTTGAGTTTTAAGTTATCATGGCAATGATGATTCTGTAATATCCCCGACTTCTCAGGGATGACATGAGCCATGATTGAAGGTTTTCTACGAGTCTCATACAAACGTGTCAAAACATGGCCTTTCTTCTTCAGTGGACGGGCTCAGAGTCTAAGAGTCAGAACAATATACTTCAGGTCTCTTGTAGTTAAAATCTTAACTCCATCCAAAGATACTCTGTCCTTCGAATTTCGCAAACAGAAACAAATGACACACGAAATTTGGGTTTTAGCGACGTACAACTGGGAGGACGGAGGGGACATTGATTTCAAAAGGTCAGAATACATACACAATGCCGACAACTGTAATCCATCAAATAAGAGCACTTACATTACATCACTCATTATGATTTTAAAACTTTAAAGAAAAAAAAATCGGAATCGGATAAAATCTGTATCTTCTGGTCAGACTTCAAAAAATCGGTAATCGAGCAAGAACATTGTAATCGGTTCACCTCTTATAACTCCTTGTTCCTGTTCGACCTAAGACGTCTCTTACTCTGCGGTTTGAAGTGTATAAAGGCCTCCATATAATTTCCGGTGCAAATTGACTCCCTGCAGCACCATCATTCTGCTCACATGAGGAATCTCGCTCTAACCACCTCCAGATTAATTCCTCCACGGGAGAGCGGGGGAGTCGTTCTCTCCCTCAGTGGGAAAAAAAAAAAAAGCAGCTAAATTTGTCGACCTTGGATCTCGGAGATGAGAGAGATTGAGGAGTGCCCATGTTGCTCGGAATTCGGCTGCCGCCTGACGTCTCTCTGTTCTAACTGGTTGTCGGTTTTAATGGATTCTGGGAAGGAAGTAGTGGCGCTCAAATAACTAGAGCGGATCAAGGTCCGAGCGACTGAAGCATTGTGCTTTCCATCTGTCAATAAAAGATGAGTTTTTAATGGAAAGGGAGGGAAGGCGAGGTATCGGGCCTCTTCCTCAGCAGCACCCACAGAAACCTTTGAGTGACTCACTCGCTGTATCTCTGACAACCTGTCTCCCTGCTTTTTCCTTTTTTCCCATCTGGTGTCCACTTTCTTTTCCAACCTCTTGTATGTTTGCTGCCCTCCGTGTCACTCACCCACCCACTCCCACCCACACAGTCAGTATTATTAACTCACCCACTGAAACCAGACTATTCCCACTGACACGTCGTGAAATGACCTTCAGATTGGACACTGAGACTCTCTCTCTCGCTCTCTCTCTCTCTCCCTCTCTCTCTCCTCCCCTGCAGGAATTTCTGCACATTTAAGGTTAAATACGTGAAGAGAGAGAAACTTATATTCGAATTGGAGGCAAAACATATCGATTTCACAGCTCCCACTCTCCTTCTCCGACACTTCCCTCATGGCCGAGACTTTTTAATCAAGTCAGATGATGAGAGGCAACCACAAAAATGAGATGCAGAGAGTCTGATGTCAGGTCAACCGACTTGAGTGTTGAGGTGATTGATTGGTTGGCTGGCTGTGTAATTGACTGATTGATTAAGCGCATGATTACCTGAATGCTTGGATGAGCGGCTGACTGACAGAGGAGAGGATTTTATTCTACAATAGAGTAGAATAAAATAAAAATCAGACTCTCATCTCTTGTTCAGTTGTGTTACAGCAGCTTTAGATTCACACTTGCTGAGCTTTACTTGTTATGGGATGTTGCCCCAGGCTACTCATTACACGTAGTTGATGCAAATGGCAAATCAGACCATTACAGCACCTACTGACACACACACACACACACACACACACACACCAGATATACAGTCCAGAGTATACAATACAAAATTTCTGTAACACATAAGTATTTTTAACATACTCGTAATTCTAAAGCAAATCTGCAATTGCTTCTGGAGCTAATATTGAAAAAAGGTTTAAACTGCATTGCAATCATCCTCAAACAATCCCTGAATCGACCAAATAACATCCACAAGAGGAAGGATTCACGGCCACATGCAGTTCTGGCCTGAGCAGACAATGGACCTGCCCCAGAAAGGAACCGAACAGAACCGTGCAGGAGACGCCACCAGACCCAGAAACAGCAGTAAGGATGGAGGCACAGCAAGGGAAGCATACAGGGAGTATAGAGAGGTGGAACCTCTGCACAATGAGACGGATGCATCCCAACGTAGGCACACCTGCCCTTTTTTTGGAACAAAACAATAACTTACTGCAAGTTCAAACTCTCTCAATGATTAAAAGCCAAAACAATCACAATGGAGCCATGTATCTCTTTCCAATTTTTTAAGAAATTTTAATGGAATAATGCACACATTTGCATTATGTGATGCAAATATTCCACAATTTAAATATTCATAGTCCAAAACTGGTATATCTCTTCCGTATTAATGGTAAAAACTGACTTTAAGTGCTATGAAAGTGCAGCAATTGGATTTTCGTTCGTTTATTTTTTTTCGCTGAACTCACCGGAGATTTCTGTCTGGGGTACCCCGGATAACGTGAATCCTTTGCCGGTGTAGAACTGCCGCAGGTCCGTGCAGCTCCGGTCCGCCCCGGCCACCAGGCCCGCCGCTGCAGACAGACACAGCAGCGCGGAGAGGAGCACCGGGAGACGCATCTTCACAAAGTCTGGTCCCTTCTCCTTACAGGCGGTCCTGAAGATCTCTGAAGAACCAAAGAGAGTTCTAAGCAGATCCCTCTTTGAAATAGTTCCCGGTCTGTCAGCACCAACAGCGGTCCCCGTTCGAACCGGACGTGCGGGCTGCAGAAGGAGGTACCGGCGAGTCCTGCGTGTTTCTGCGGGGGAAGAGCTGCTGCGCTCGGCTGTAGGTGTCAGGTACACCCTGCTCCTCCTCCCCTCCACCTCCCCTTCTCTCTGCGAGCTGCAGAGATGTCAGACACAAAGAGGGAGAGAGAGAGTGTGAGAGAGAGAGAGTGTGAGTGTGAGAGAGAGAGAGAGAGAGAGAGAGAGAGAGAGAGAGAGCAGGTGTCAGTCAGAGCTGATGCGGATGCAGGTCTTGATTATGGAGATCAGGGCAACAGAAGAGTAATAACAGACCCAAGTGTCCGGTAGATCCTTCTGTCCGGGTTTAAGGACTGTGGAAAGTGTAGCCGGTGCGCTGAGGGCCGAAGCTGCCTTTGTTTGCGTGGAAGTGTGCGCGCGCGTGAATGCTGTCAGGACCAGGGGCGGAACAGTGTCACCTGCAGGTCTTGTGAAAAAGCACAGATGGATCCAGGGATTCCCTGTCAAACATGAACGCCATGAGAGAATCTACCTGGGGTCATTATGCGCGCGCACAACCCCCCACATAAACGTTTAAACGGAGCATTAATCAAACAGGATTCAAAGGAATGTCCTGGAGGAAACTGGAGGCAGCTGCTGGAAAAGTTTGGCAGGTGTGACTGCGTGGCAACTTATCTCTTTTATAAGACACCCCGGTATAAATCAACGGCAGCATATTTCAAGATATATCACAAAACTGACTTTGCCGTCGTTATTCCAGCAGCCATTCGTCTAATGAAAGAACTGAGAACAGAGAACAACGTTTCAATGATTTGTGCCGAATAGATTCATTTCTCGTTAAAATACAACCAACCCACAGCTGTTGTTTGAATGTTTAAATTACAAGAAGATGAGAAAGAGAGGGGACTATCTTTTTTTTATTATTAAGTTGGATATTTCATATTTTAAAGTATAATATTTTACTTAATTAGTGTCTGTTGGTCAAACGGAAGCTCCTGTACGAACCAGGACTGTTTCACTGTGTGAACCTGGACTGTTTCGCTGTGAGAACCTGTACTGTTTCACTGTGAGAACCTGGACTGTTTCCCTGTATGAACCTGGACTGTTTCCCTGTATGAACCTGGACTGTTTCCCTGTATGAACCTGGACTGTTTCACTGTACGAACCTGAACTGTTTCACTGTACGAACCTGAACTGTTTCACTGTGAGAACCTGAACTGTTTCACTGTACGAACCTGAACTGTTTCACTGTGAGAACCTGGACTGTTTCACTGTATGAACCTGGACTGTTTCACTGTGAGAACCTGGACTGTTTCACTGTATGAACCTGAACTGTTTCACTGTGAGAACCTGGACTGTTTCACTGTATGAACCTGGACTGTTTCACTGTGAGAACCTGGACTGTTTCACTGTATGAACCTGGACTGTTTCATTGAATGAACCTGGGTTGTTTCACTGTATGAACCTGGACTGTTTCACTGTACGAACCTGAACTGTTTCACTGTGAGAACCTGAACTGTTTCCCTGTATGAACCTGGACTGTCTCACTGTATGAACCTGGACTGTTTCACTATTTGAACCTGGACTGTTTCCCTGTATGAACCTGGACTGTCTCACTGTATGAACCTGGACTGTCTCACTGTATGAACCTGGACTGTTTCACTGTGAGAACCTGGACTGTCTCACTGTATGAACCTGGACTGTTTCACTATTTGAACCTGGACTGTTTTCCTGTATGAACCTGGACTGTCTCACTGTATGAACCTGGACTGTTTCACTGTGAGAACCTGGACTGTTTCACTGTACGAACCTGAACTGTTTCACTGTGAGAACCTGGACTGTTTCACTGTATGAACCTGGGTTGTTTCACTGTATGAACCTGGACTGTTTCATTGAATGAACCTGGACTTTTTCCCTGTATGAACCTGGACTGTTTCCCTGTATGAACCTGGACTGTTTCACTATATAAATCTGGACTTGTGTGGGAATCTATCCCACACAAGAGGAAAACAGATTCAGCCGTAAACATTCTCGGTGTCCCTGCAGGCGGGTCATCGGTCGGTCTCTCCTCTGGTTCTGAGCGGGTCGCCGTGACCCGTGAGCTGTCAGAGTCTCTTTGTGTCTCCCTCTCTCACAGACTCTCTCCAGCAGCCCTGGGATCTGACTGACATCTCAGCTGGGATATCAAATCCAATTGTGGGGGAAGTCAAAGCCACAAATGGTTTGAATGCTGAGGTTACTTTTAAATTGGATGTAGCAGAGGAGCATGAAGACAAAGTCTGACGCCTTCTGTACATCAGCAGTTTTATTCTTCCTACACCCGGAGTCTTTCACAGGCACCAGAGGAAGAATGGAATCCTCCAGAATCCTCAGAAGACCACTGGTGTCACCCCTAAAACATGCAGGACCAGTTCCTCCAAAGCTCCAACACATGGCCTCCATAATGATGCTTGGCCAAAAGAATATGGACACCCAGAGGACTTGTTGACGGGCTAATCAATTACACAATTTGAATAAATAATTAGATTATTTTGCATAAAAAAAGAGAGTATAAAATCCTTGTTTCAATTAAAAGTTATGAAAAGTATTTGAATCGCCCCCCATTTCATGCCCCTCCTATTAATACATATTTCATTATTTGTATCTGACTATTGAGCATTAAAGAGTTAATCATCACTATTTTCATTGCAGCTGCTAAAGGCGAGGCTCATTGTAACGACTTTATGTCCTGCTGAGTCGTTTCATCTAATAATGCAGGATAGTGTTTGTAGGAATGATTCCAGTTCATACATGAGGCTAATTAAGCAAGAGTGAAAGAACAGAAGTTCCATTAGAAAGTTAAAAGAGTTAAGGTAGGAAATAGCATCAAATGGAAAGAAAGATATTTGTTCTGGTTCAACCAAACCTGACTGAAGAATCACTTTTGCCAATAAGGCATAAAGTATTTGAGTCAGGATCAAAGAGTCCTGAGCTGAACCCGACCAGAATCTTTGGAGCTGGAGTTAGACCCTCTTCTTCTTCTCAGCCAACATTGCTTAATATTCCGTGGGCTGAATGGGAGACGAGACCAGCGGCCATATTTGGAAAGCTTTAGCAGAGCCTTGTTTGAGCAGGATTTCACAGCTGCTGCTGGAGAGTGAGACGCTGATTAACACGATGGCGTAGGTGGTTACACAGATATTTACCCGGGAGGACCACCGTAGTAGGAGTACGTACAATCAGAAACACTGATCACTGATTCACATTTTAAGTCAGGAATCAACAGGCGGCAATGCCGGATTCATGTGGTCACGGGTTCACGTCCTAACTAGATAAGAGAAAGGAAAATGACTTTTAGTTTTGTGGAGTAAGGGCCTTCATGGAGAAGAGATCGGATCAGATAACGACACTCGGGGATGTGAAATCGATCCAAATGTCACAACTTTCACAATAACACTTTATGACGCCCACTTACTTGGTTGGTTGTTAAGAACCAGATCCGGTTAAAACACACTGCTTATCATGGATCTCACAGTCTATCTCCAGGGTACACGGTTCAGTTCCACCTTCACGGGTCAGCCAGAGGAGACGCCTCCACGAGTCAACTGATGCTGGATGGAGCTCCTCTTTGTGCCGCACACGCGGCACAGAGCGTCAGCCGGGCCAAGTGTAGATCCAGCAGTGATTTATTGCACTTGCAGAGTTAACTGCTGTCTGGATTATTGTGCAGAGAAGAGATTGGCACATCTAAGCCAGCTTCAGCCCTCAGGAGAGAAAGTTAACACAGACGCAGAGATGGATAATGGAATAATAGTTTTAATTGTGCTTCAGTGGAGGAACGGCAAACAGTCCGGGTTCATACAGTGAAACAGTCCGGGTTCATATAGAGAAACAGGAGTGGTGTGTTTATGTTGGATATAATTTGATGCTGGCATACTTAAGATGAGGGTTTGTTTTGTTGTCTCACTTTTCTCTCTGTGGGCAGAGTTCCGTGTTGCTCAGATCGATGATGTCTCACCTCTTGTTGGCCCTAAAGTTAAGAACATTAATCAACTCCAGTCATAACATCCCCACCTTTATTATTCTTCAGTCATCAGAACTTCTAGGTTCCCTCCACTGAAGATCTGCTTTCATCACACCTGAGAGCAGAAACTTGAAATCCTCTCATAGGTACCCTTTGACTCGTACCCCCCACCCAGCCCTCACACCTCGCTCCTCCTGCGCCCCCTCTGACAGACGCGTCGTTACCTCCACAAGTGCATGCTTGTGACGCGGCGGAGCGTGACGGCGTATTTTAACACGGAACAGCTTAGCCTGCTACGACCTGTTGTGTTTGGGTGGTGATATTTTTTCCGTTCTGCTCCGTCTTCCTTCCGATCCGTGAGCCTGAGAGACGGATATTTGCTTCCCGGCAGATTAGAACTCACCTGTCGGTCATTCTCGGCCGCATCTGCCGCGGCAGGAGTGAAACGAGAAATGATAACCATCACTGGGAAGCTGCTGTAGCCACAACATACATTTTGTACTCTGTGTCCATCACAAAGCCTACCTGCACACCGACACCCATCACACACCGCGCACACACACACACACACACACACGCACAAACTATAAATCACAGGTGATGAACCTTCGGCTCCCTTACCAGCCAAACAATCTGTCAGACGCAATAAGATCTCCGAGCCGCGGCCAATAAACTTTGAGATAACGGACCGGCAGCGAACGACTGGCTGGAGTCCAGGTCAATAAGAACCTGCTCCAACCAGAGTGAACGCGAGAGGGCGGACGAAAGATCGGGACTAGACTGTGGTCGCCGGCCAATACAGCCGTCCGCCATTTTTTTTATCCAGAGAGAAATGATTAAGTCTAATATCAAGACTAGGACTTTTGTCCCTGAAGAGGATCCCATCCCCACTTGTGAAACTGAATGGCAAGTTATGTTTAAATTATGTTTAAGTTATGTCGGCATTTCCCTTTTTGTCAGGTTCGTGCTGAAAGTAAAGGTGATTAAGCCTTCCATTTTTAAATATCAAGTTCTATCAGTTCTAACAGTCTGAAAATTAACCCTATTAAAAAATAAACCCTATTTTTTCAAATTATAGAAACAACATGATTAACCGGCTTACTTTTTCAATATTTTCGAATTTACGATGAAATACTGAAAAAAATCCAGAAACATCAAACTCAAGGCCATCATGGGTTTTGGTACGACTCAACAAAATACGAAAGAAAGCTCCTACAAAAGTATATATGTGAAAATGGGATCGTTACAGTGGACGCATGGAAGTATGTTGCGCTCAACCGAAACATGTAGCGATCATAAAAAAGTGGGGAAAGTAGATCGGTCTCAATATCTCCGATGTTTAAGTTCTTTATTCCACCTTCTGCTAACGTTTCGGCTTCTGGAGCTGGTGTGAAGGTTTGCTCACCGTTGAGAAATATTTAACATAAATAACATAATGGCGTTGAGGACGATATTAGCGTTGGTCTGGTGTGATGCAGTGAGCCTTCAGCCTTCAGCGCTGCTGTCCGTCAGTATTTCAGCTGTAGACTGTTAGTCTCGGTGGAACAAGGGTTAAATTGGCTCTAATCCTTATGCTGCTCTTTATGTTAAGTCTTCTTGTGCTGATTGAAGTGTTTTTGGTCCGTTGTGGAGGAAATACTGGCATAGACTTAATCCTTTAATGTCCTCACCGAGAAAGAGAAAGCTGAAAAAACTTACTTCTTTATTAATAAACTGTATCATTCAATATTATTCATGTCTTCGTGGGGCAATTACCATAAAATTACAAATTGTTTGGTCAAGCCTGGTTTTAAACAGTAAATAAAAAATCTGAGATTTTGTATTTCATGGTTAATAGCAGATTTTGGTTGAGTTGCTCCACCTTTTGTTAAAGCATGTTTTTAGAACAAACCTATTTCACACCAATTAGAACATAATTCTGTTTAAATGAGTCTTGACATGCTTTAATATGCCAAATACATCTTACTTATGGAACCGGACCTTCTCATCAGCCGTAGTTAATATCTCCTCCTCAGTGGCCCCTTTGAGCTGTGGTGTCCCCCAGGGCTCCATCCGTGGCCCCTTACTCTTCAGCACAGACATGCTGCCACTGGCTCACATTATAAACAGGTTCAGTCCCATTTTTCAATAAGTAATAAAGACTTAAAATGAGTCAACCAAACAGTTGAGCAGGGACATCAAAGGGTTTTGCTGACACAAATGAGAAGCTAGGGGTACCATTAAGTTTTATTTTTCTTTAAATGTAAATTTCAATCAAATTAAGGCAACTTCACAGGAGAGTGTGAGGTCGCTCCCATTCATCAACAATTAAAGATTCGTACAGCTTAAATTCAGCTTAACACCAATCAGACAGATAAACTGCATAATTAATATTAATATTACTCAAATGACAACTTTGATGCAATCATAATACCTCCTGCTCCTCCTCGGAACCTCCTGCTCCTTCTGGGTGTCTGACCTCGACACACCTTCATTCACCTTTATCCTTGTGTAACCCCATCTGTGTGTGTTACAAGTTACTGCCTTATTTAAGTTACTTCGACCTAACATCGTCACGAACAACAACTAAATAACAGAATCCTAAAGAGTAACTTCACCCTAGGAAAATAGATAAAGCTAAAACTATATTTATATATAATCCAGCTGTTTTTGGTGTTTTTTACTTTAAAAAATGATGTATTATGTATGATAATATTACATATAGTGATACTATCCTTACAATAATTGAATCTTTCGTCATCATTATCAACAACAATTATAATGTATATTCATTTTTTTTTTTTTAAATCATTGTTTTTATTATTATTTATGACTTTTCACTGTTTGTTGAATTAGGCTAAAAAATATATAGAAAATCCAATAAGAGGCAAATTGTCCAAAATATAAACTGATATTCCAGCTTCAGGGGCCACTAATTGGTCCGTTTACCTGCTGCTCATCAGACATAGAATAGAATAGAATAGAATAGAATAGAATAGAATAGAATAGAATAGAATAGAAAAACTTGATTAATGCCCAGAAAGGGAAATTTAGTGGTTGCAGAATGCAGAGAGCAGAAACAAAATGCTAAAAATGAGAAGAAAGACTGTGAATGTCGAGTATGAGCTGCTACAGAAAGCTGTCTCACAAGTGCGCTGTGAGAGACAGACAGTGCGCTGTCTGTCTGTCTCGCTCTCTCTCCTCTCGGACCAGACGCACCGGATGGTTCGGCGTCCCCACACTCTGCCTGCAGGAAGGGGCGGGCCTTTGCAAACTCTGAGACCCTTTCCTTTAAGTTTTGCACTTGGTTCGTTCACGATGATGTCAACGGCAAAAGTCAAATTAGCGAAACAATCTGCCCTGGTTGGTTAGTAGTTACAAATCTCAGCTTTCAGGTCCATCACTCGTTTGAGAATGTTTGCCGAAGGCTGACCCACCTGACAGGTGAGTGGTGCCCCAGGTCCGCCTGTTCAACCTCATGCTCCTCCAGCGGAACAACAGACTGCCTGTGAGCTAAAGCTCGCGTCCTGAGGAAGATTCAGCATAAACCTACAGTACATAGAAAAACACAATGCAGATTCTGGGTTCATCTGGGTTCATCGTAAAAAATATCCAACCCGTATCGGATTTAGGACCACATATGGAAGTGGCCCATATCAGAACTGGATCGGAGATCGGATTCCATGTGGTTGGTTGTGTTCACACTGCCATGAAAAAGACAATTATGAACCAAAAAGTCCGACCTGGGGGGCGATTTGTCTTCTCTGTTTAACACTTGAACACAGGTTTACCGGGAACATTTAGTTGTGTAAACCGTTTAACGACAGAGACTCGGCGCTGTGACTCGCCAAAACCGATTTTAAAATGCCCTTCAGCCAGACACTTAATTCCAGGTTACCTCAGCAGAACCGCTCTGTGTTGATATTATAGACTTCAGATAAGGAAGCTGCCGGCCGCTGTGGAGTTGATCAGCTTTCGGGTTATATGAGTTCTGAACATTCTACCCGGTCGCTGCCGTATCGATGTCACCAGAAGTCAGCGATATTCATTCATCCTTGTGAACACCCGCAAGCTTTAGGAAAACCCTAAACGCTCCACAGTCACAGCTAAGGATTTTCAATACCTGCAGGTTAGGAGTTTATTCTGCGAGGAGTAATTATTTGCATTTCAGAGGGAAAGTACGCTCAAAGTCTTCAAACATGTCATTCAGTTACGTCAACCACTGCCAATAAAAAAAAGAGCAACAGAATTATTTCGCATGTGCTAACACAGTTGTGTTGTCTTCACCACACAAAGTTGTGTGTAGTTCCCTGCACACAATTATGTTTCACTAAACACAGTTATGTTGGATTTACGTAACACAGCTGGGCCTCGATCCAGACACACTCTGGATTGGGGACATGACCAACATGCTGAAATATGGATATTAAGCACAATTAAAAAAATAATAAAAACATACATGAGGAAGGGACAATGAAAAAAAGGTTCAGGGCAAAAATGTTATTGCTACCTGAAAAATGGACCAAAATCTCATATGTTTGTCTTTTTTCCTCAAAATATTGGGGTAGGGACTGAAAAGTTGTTCAAATTGGACTAAATTGGACCAACGGTTGAGAAATGATGGCTCTAAAACATTAAGGAGTAAAGCTCCCCCTAGTGTTGGAAATATACAACTGACCTTTCCCAAAAATCACTCTAATTCTTTTTTGAAGTGAATGTCTAATGTGGAAATTAAATTTGAAAGATGATCCATGCTCTAGCTTTTGAGTTATCGCGTTAACGCGAAGGATCTTTGGCGGCGAGGATTGCATAATAATAATTACTTGATCCCAAATTCTGATACTTTTATTTTTAATTATGAATCTGGCTGCTTTGTTTTGTGTCCGGGAGGCAGACAGGTGGGCTCCCTGGGTGATCTTTAGACCTACATGCTGCTCAATAACATGAAAGCCTCCAGCCATTTTTTCTTACCGCCAAGACAAATTATATCACGTGTAGCTGCAGCGGGTTCGCATTCGCTAATCTCATAAATGTGTCTCCAAAGCTGTGAACACTGGCAGGGATGGAAACATAAATATGATTTAGCACAAACCTCAAACATCACCCTTGGACGGATTAGAATAATCAGACGTGTGATTTCATCAGCGCTGGCACAGAGGACGGATATTATTCCGCCCGGCAACCGTCGCTTTGTTGAAACAACATCCTGCAAATCCATCGTCTGGTCTCGCTGCTGGCATGAACTCTTGACTCATCCTTGTGTCTTTCTCACCTTCCTCACCTCTCATCCCAGCCGCTGTCCGCCTCTCTGTCTGGCTTCTCTAAATACTTGGCGTTTGCCTTTGTTTGGCTCAGACGGTGGATCCGAGGCAATTCCATGGAAGCAGCACATTCCCCATAAACAAGCACAACGTGATTAATCAACAACGATGACTAGAAATCTTTCCAAATATTCTGAAGCATATTTAAAATTCCTGGACGGAAGAGGAAACATGTTAAGGATGTCACGCCAGAATCAGGACTGGGAATGGAAGTCTTCTCACAGTCTTTCGCCCTCGTCTTCATTCTCCCTTTCTCTGTGGCAATTTGCATTCAACGATGTCTTTATTTCCCATCATCCCCTGGCATCTTCCCGTGCCAACCGAGCAGCCCGGGCCAAATTCACGATCACGCCAATCCAATCACAGTAATCTCCTGAAGGGCCAGAAGCCAAGGAGCTGCAGTTCCCATCAGCACATAGACATACACATAAAGCTGTGATGGCTCCAAACGCCGCTTCAATCCAATTTTAGCGCCTCAGAGATGGTCGACGCTCCGCTGCTGGAATAAAGCATCCTCCAGAGTTATTGGCACCTTTTATGAAAAATGTGCTCATTGTCTTTATTGTCCATGATGTTTCGTTAATTTATTAACAAACATCTAACCTCTAAATCAAGTAACACACAAAAAACCTGTTACATTCTTAACATGAAACAAATGTTTATCCCTCTATTCTTCCTCCATTAGTCCCACCAACAGCCCTGAGTCTATATATATATATATATATCTAGGATCACAGCTAGCATCACAGCTAGCATCACATCCAGTCCAGCATCACAGCTAGGACCACATGTCTCTTTGTGATCAGTTCGGGCTCAGGGACTAGCCTTAGCACATCTTCTGGCTTGTATAATTCTATCATATATATATATATTTCTATATATTTATTATATATATTTATTTATTATTATATATATTTATTTATTTATATATACATATATATAAAAACATAAAAAACCATTAAAAAAACAAGCAGACAAACAAACAAAATCACAAAAACATGTTATATTTAACTAATGTAAACTTCTATGAAGCAGGAATTGATAATTTTACATATATGCTCTGGGAAAGATGAAAGCATGATGTTTCCATGGTAACAATCAAAAATAGAATAATGATCTCCTTGAAATTATATTGTGATTAATATATGTGTAAAGTTTAGTGACTCTAGAACGTTATAATTGCCAGAAGCTGTTAGGACAAATGGAAACCATCAAAAATGACATTGGTAGAAGAATCCAGCTATCACACGGCACTGATGCTCTCCATGGCTAATATGTACAAATGATCATGACGAAGACCACATCCCCATCACTTAAGGTCAGGTAGACAATATAAAAACACAAAGAACAATATATCGTTGACACAGGTTTAGTTTATTTCAGTACCACAGTAGTTTTCAGAACAGTGAGAGAAACCAGAATACGATATCTGACTGGCTGTTTGTGGCACCCCGGGGCCCGTTCCATAAAGGGTGCTGAGGAAAGCGCCAATTAAAGACCAATACCCGACACGAATAAAGTTAAACAAGCGTTTCCAAAAGGGTCAGTTCACAATAATGCAACCAGAGTAATTCCAGACAGGTTCAAGTAATCCAGATTAGAGCATGAGTTCACTGGTCTCAAGCAGAATGAAAGAAAACCACAACAGCGGTAAAGAGAACGCGTCCGCGTCCGAGTCCGAGTCCGAGTCCGAGTAGAGTTCATCGTTAGAAACAAAGAAGAAGTATTCAAAAAAATGAACAATACAGAGACAAAGAATCAGTCTTCAGCAAATACACAGGTTCCGATCCAACCTGCAGTCCGTTGCAGTATATATATGCGTCATTTCCTTTCTAATTCTTTCGTAACTCTATGAAATACAACGCTATTAAGTCAAAAGGAATTAAATGATACACTTCTGCTCAGTACAAATGTTTAACTATTAACTAAGGTCAATAATTAAGAGGCTATTAGAACATTAGAATAAAGTTGTATGTGGTATAAACCTAAATGTTGGACATTATAGTCTATGTAATTAAACGAATAAGTGGGACATGTTTTCATTTGACTTTGAATCATGTATTTCATGGGTTAATTATCAAAGGTGGATTTTTATAATCTTTTAAGCAAAGTTGATATAGTCAAATAATACTAATAAGATACTGACTGCAGTTTCAGGTATTCTGAGACTTATCCTGTCTCAGAATACGAGTTAGCCTCATCTAGATCAGGCTAGATTCCCAGCATTAGTCACCATGGTAACTCAGCATGAGCCACGTTGAACTTACTCTATGAAACCATATGGAAATAAGTCAGACTAGCCAGGATAAGCCTGGCTTACTTGATAAACTTCAGATATTAACATTTCTAAACAACGAGAGCTGTTAAACTTGGATAAAGGTACATTTAATGATATTATATAATACGCACAGCTCACTCCGTGGCACAATCAGAGAGCCTTCACACACACAACACACAAACACACACAGGCACACACAATCACGCACACACACGGGCTGAGAACCTTTAAGACATCACAGCAGGGGAGAGTGAAGGAACCACTCACAGCCTGTTCATCTCTTAAAATAACACTCATCTACTGGGATTCAGACACTAAAACAATCCTTCAGTTCTCAGTCTGTAGTTTATTGGATCCTGGTGAAAGACGACTTAACGCCCCATCAAGAACTAAAGTCTTCCTCACTTAACCGATAAATAAGACGATGAGCCAAATGGGATGTTTGTATGTTATTAAATATTTAATAACTATGAGTAGTCCTCCCAGTGGTATCCGACATTCAGACCCAAAGACAGTGTGTGTTCAGTGCAGTGAAAAAGTATTGGACCCCCAAAGGTTTCTTGTGTTTTAGTGTGTTTCTCATCCTTTGTACCTATACCTGTACCTGTGCCCATCCTACCCAATCCTTCTATCCCATCCTACTATCCCATAATATCCTACTATCCTATCCTGTCCCATCCTACTATCCCATAATATCCTATAATCCTATCCTACTATCTTATCCTACTATCTTATCCTACTATCCTATCCTACTATCCTATCCTACCCTATCCTACTATCCTACCCTATCCTACTATCCTATCCTACTATCGTATCCTATCCTACTATCCTATCCTACTATCGTATCCTATCCTACTATCCTATCCTATCCTACTATCCTATCCTACTATCTTTTCCTATCCTATCCTACTATCCTACACTACTATCCTACCCTATCCTACTATCCTATCCTTTCCTACTATCCTATCCTACTATCTTATCCTACCCTATCCTACTATCCTACCCTATCCTACTATCCTATCCTACTATCGTATCCTATCCTACTATCTTATCCTATACTACTATCCTAGCCTATCCTACTATCCTATCCTATCCTACGATCCTATCCTACTATCGTATCCTATCCTACTATCTTATCCTATCCTATCCTACTATCCTATACTACTATCCTATCCTACTATCGTATCCTATCCTACTATCCTATCCTACTATCCTATCCTACTATCCTACTAACTTATCCTATCCTACTATCCTATCCTACTATCCTACTATCCTATCCTACTATCCTATCCTACTATCCTATCCTACTATCCTATCCTACTATCCTATCCTACTATCCTATCCTACTATCCTATCCTACTATCCTACTATCCTATCCTACTATCCTATCCTACTATCCTATCCTACTATCCTACTATCCGATCCTACTATCCTATCCTACTATCCTATCCTACTATCCTACTATCCTATCCTACTATCTTATCCTATCCTACTATCCTATCCTACTATCCTATCCTATCCTACTATCTTATCCTATCCTACTATCCTATCCTACTATCCTATCCTACTATCCTATCCTACTATCCTATCCTACTATCCTATCCTCTCCTACACTCTCCCATCCTATTCTCTATCTCTTGATATAATTTTGGAAAGGCAGTCATGTTTGGGAAGGTTGGATATTGTCATCTCCATTTGTAGCTGCTGAATCGTTGGCGTCTTAGAACCTTGAAAGTCGCTCAATGACCATTCCTATGTATTTCAATCACCTTCTTCCTCAACTCCTCAATCATTAATTTGGATTCTGTGCTACTATTGAGACCTACATGCCAACTTCATGCTTCCTCATCGTCTGAAAATGGTCTTTTTAAGGGCTGTGCTGGTGGTAATCAGCTCTACGCATGTCTGCTCCAGCTGCAACCGGTTATTGATGCAGTTTGATGGTTTTATAGATCTATTTTCTAAAGGGGTACACACAGACCCAGTTCTAGAAGATAACCTCTTTGATTCCATAAATAAAATTAAACTTGTTAAAACCTGTGTTTTTTATGTTTAGTCTGGTTTTCTTATGTTGTTCGTTTGTTTGTTTATTTGTTTTAAGATCTGGCATAGCTCGGCCCAAAATCCAAGAAACCAGGAGGGGTGAAATACTTTTTCCCAGCATTGTACTCAGCATATCTACTTCTCTGTCGGTGCATTGGTGTGTGTTGCTGCTTTGTTTATGTACGTTGCTTAGCGAGGGCTATGGGAGACGGAGGGGTTGGCTTGAATCCAGAAACCTCATCTCATTGATGTTTCGACACTTCCAGCGCGATCAAATAATCGCCCGTTTGTTTGACGGGTGAAGATGTGAAAGCGTCTCACTCGCTCACATGGTACATGGGCTCGCCGCCCGGATATCTCGCCCCCTTCGACTGTGAATGGTATTTCCTAAGTTGTCTCCTTCAGTGCGTCACATTCCTTCATGATAGCAGCAGACACATGTGGGCCCACACTCACACGGTACATTTGTAAAGAATTTCAAACATCCAGTCGCCGTGACAGAAATGCAGCGTGTTTCCGCTGTTCATTGTGATTTTACTTCTTTACTTTATCTGGATCAGTTCTACCAAGATCTCCGTCTCAGGTCTTCACTGAATATGGAGAAGAACTGATGATGCATTTGTGGGACTATATTATTTCCTGGATGTTTTATAGATTATCTCCTTGTGTATTTAATTAAAACATCTGGAGACCAGCCAGCTTTTGGAATCACTGAGTGTTTTCTTTTGCACGTAACAGAGAGACGTCATGTGATCCATTGTTCGGGCAGACGCCAGTGTTGTGTTCCTAAGTGTGGTCCATATTTAGACTTCTCTTTATGAGGTTCTTTCTCAGGAGGATGGTTCTGACAGCTCGCTGGTGAAACCGAACTTTAAATGGAACATCTGAATTGCTTTTTTTCTAAAGTATTATGTGCCTTGAATTGAAGAAACAGTTTCATGGGATTGATCTCATCTATTAAAGGGGCCTGAACAAAAGCAATATTTGTTGTTATAGTGCCACACAAATGTGCCAGACGGGCTTCAGGCGGGCTTCAGGCGGGCTTCAGTCTGCTCCAGTTTACAAGCCAAACTGTCAAATTCTTCATTATGATGCATGGCCGTCTGTGAAGTATCCCATAATTGGTTGCTCTGCCTATCGAGGAAGCATCTCAATGTCTTTTTCCAGTCTGTGTTTAGCTCTCGGAGCGGACTTCTCTTCTGAGTTAATAAGTCTTCACGTTAAACACTAGGACTGTTTACATGACAACGACTCATTCAGGAATCGGACAGTGAAAACATTCCTCATGCACTCTGACCCGCACAAACAGACACTGCGGTACGGGTCCGTGTATGTTCTGTGTATCTGTTTGTTTCAGAAATTGATATTGAAAAACAAAAAACGGATTGGTTTTGTTTCAAGGTATACAAATGAAACATGAAAAACAAATTATTTTTCCTCTTCATGACCAAAGGAAAAAAAAAAAACACCTTTTTTTTATCTAGATAATAATGTACAGTTGTAGGTATTTGACTCCTGGCTGCATCGGTGTAAATACATGTGTTTGTAGGTGTGTGTGTGTGTGTGTGTGTGTGTGTGTGTGTGTGTGTGTGTGTGTGTGTGTGTGTGTGTGTGTGTGTGTGTGTGTGTGTGTGTGTGCGTGCGTGTGCGTGCGTGTGTGTGTGTGTACATAAATTTGTAATATGAGTGTATAAAAATAAGGTATAATCACCATAGTGTATATTATTCATTATATTCTACAGGTATTATCAGACATTGAATATTATATTCATTAAATACATGTATAATGGAAAGTTTCATATAATGTAGTATAAGTATAATAATACAATCAATGACTTTTGCAGAAAAGTTGCAATTTAATAAGTTTGTATTTCTTCTTACTCCTTTTCAAAAATGTCAAAAAGTCAAATGTTGAAATTTTTTTTACGCTTTTAGGTTTTTATTGTCTGTTAATATTATATATTTATTTTTCTGTCCGTCTCCTTTGTTTTTAATTTTTCATGTGTGTGTTGTATCTTGGTTTATGTTTTAGAAATAAACGTTTCAGACAAAAAAAAACATGACCTCATGTCAGGACAAACGGTTTGATTTGATTGGATTTTCTAATTTAAGTATGAAAAGATAAAATAACTGGAAAAGGAATCAAAAACATTCTCTTTTCTTTTCGGCTCTCTCATGAGACAGAGCGGCTCATTGTGCGCTGTCAGTTTCGTTTTTCTACCACCGTAGTCATTTATTTTAAAACAAAATGAAGAAGTCAGGTGCGGCGTTGATCGGTGTGTGTATCAGTGGTTAGAATATATTTCCTTCTCAGGGTAAAGAAAAGTAGAAAGTGGTTCAGATGAGACCAGTAAGTAGAGCTGAGAATCCACATCGGATTTCTTCACGTCGCTTTGAAATAAATAAATAATCTACGACTGTTGGGAGATAAAGCATGATTGACAGCTCACAATGCTCGCTGACTCTCTCATAAGCACCGCCCACATTGGTGTCCTCCTCAAAGACCACATCCGGTCGTGGGCAAAAAACAAAACAAAACAAAACAAAACATCTTCTGTTTTTTTCCTAGCGATTTTAATGTTTCATATTCAAATTATAAAATACAAACCAAACCATTTTTAAACTTCTCTTATCCCTTTTTGGCCATGAAGAGGAAAATGCTTTGTAGGCTTGAATCTTACGCAAATAAAGGTACCTTTAGTTACGGAAATATGTATCTGATCTCTCCCAAAATCAATCCAGTTTTCCGTCTCACTAAGATCTATGTGGATATAGAATTTGAAAATAATCCATGAAATAGTTTTTGAGTTATCGCGTGAACGAAAAAGCTTCTGCGTCCGTGACGATAACATAATATCCCCAGCTTTTAGGGGCTGTATTAAAGAAAAATACACGGACCAGTGTGAATACAGGCCAGCAGCTGGAACAGTAACTTTTAAATTCAACATTTGTTGTTATTCTTGTTTGCCCCTAACTATCAGTAGTTTGAAAGAACAATCTTCTGAAAAGAATTGTCACAGCTTTCACTGTAATTTCATTTTGCTAGTTTACATGGTGACAACATTTCTGAATGTTACATTCTGGAATTTGTTTTCAAAAACATAAAAACTGCAACAAAAGCTAACTTTTTTATGCTAAAACTGTTTGTGTGTAAACAGCCCCTTAATCTTTTGACACCCCTCTAACATCCCGGTCAGTCTTCTCTGTTCTATATTAATTTCCATTTACACATCAAGCCACTGTTATCTATAGATATTCTGTATATAAATATATAATATATAGATTTGTATTTACATCTCTTCAAAAGAGTCAGTAGTGCCCTGCGATCTATCCTATCAGAGTTAAATACAAATACAAAATAGAAATGTAGAGGTCAGTACTGTGATGCCTCGGCAGCTTGGCCCACCAGCCAGACAAGCCGGAACCGTAAGAACCAGAATGGTTGACAGAAACTCCACATACTCAACTTCACCACATATGAGGTTGTCCCTCAGTGTCTTTGTCTCTTTCAGTCTCGGTGACCACGCCTCCACGATCAGCAGTGTTCCCACGATGAAAGTAGCATCAGCAGCAGCATCAGGGTAAAAGGTTCTGGGGACAACGTTCGGACTGAGCCTCGAGCCGTCACCTGGTTGACAAAGGAGACAGAACTTTTTTCACAGGAATAGACGGATCTGTAACAATCTAAAGATGAGAGGAATAGAGGAAGGAGGGCGAGGATGTGAGCGGAGAAATAGCCCTGGCCTACCTGTGGAGGTGACAGACGAGGGGGCGGGACAAGACGAGGAGGAGGAGGAGCCATGTCTTTAGTCACTGGACGATGACCACTGGATGTATCACCTGAAAGAGGTCCGAGTACAATAAATATTTTATAATTAAAACAGTAATTCTAAACCCAGTAGTGACTTTAAGCTGCATTTTATATGATTCATTTAACAGCAGCTTTTCCCATATATGATACTGTGACGCAGCAAAAGTCCATTTCATTCTTGGTCTCTTCTCTCCCACATATTGTAGGGTTGATCCAGATTGTGTTCACATCAAACACTCAAATATGTACACGCTATTTTCATTTGGAAAAAATACAATGTTGGCCCCATGGCTCCACAGTGATAGACTTCTAGAAGGTTATGAACATTCTAGTATTCTGGACTTCTCCTGTGCTTTTGGGTCAACACTGGTGTACATCTTGGAGTTTAGGCATGAATTCTTTAACTCTTATCACACATAAGCTGGACATGAAAATCCAAATGATCTAATGTTCCCTAAAATGTAACAATAACCAAACTGAAGGAACCAATTATACGGTCCGTACCTTTAGGGACCAGACAACGCATGTAGGACATTTCTGTGGATCAACTATTCACCAGGAGGTTCATATCCGTGTGTCTCAGGCAGGAACAAACGACAGGACTTAATACATTTGCTCCCTTTGGCAGGGGCATAAAGTCTTTTGGACTGATGGACTGTATTTAAAGAAGAGGGGGGAGATACGGCTGTCAGAGATGGGCAAGCAGGTGGATTTAATCTTAATCTGAAAGAGATTGGAGACGTGGAGGAGTGGTGACAGGGGAGAAAACGTAGCCAGACAGCATAGAATGGCGGTATGAGGGATGACTCAGGTGGTACAAAAGAAGAAAAGAGCAAAGGTACAGCAGAGGATTCAATGGTGGAAGCCGAGGAAGGAAGTGCTGTTGTGTGAAATTGAGATTAAGGATGAAGGAGTGACTGCACCAAGGATCGGCTCTGAGCCCCTTCTTGTTTGCTATGGTGATGGACAGCCTGACAGATGAAGACAAGAGTCTGAATGGATATTGATGTTTGGGATGACATCGTCATCTGTAGTGAGAGCAGGGAGCAGGTGGAAGAAAACCTGGAGAGGTGGAGGTATGCGCTGAAGAGAAGAGGAATGAAGGTCAGTCGCAGCGAGACAGAATACATGTGTGCGAACGAAAAGGAGGCAGGTGGAACGGTGAGGATGAAGGAGTAGAGGTGAAGAAGTTGCAGGATTTTAGTTTCATGGGGTCAACTGTCCAGAGTAACCGGGAGTGCGGAAAAGAAGGGAAGAGGCGAGTGCAAGCAGGGTGGAGCGGGTGGAGGAGAGTTGACAGGAGTTATCTGTGACAGATGAGTAGCAGCAGGAGTGAAGGGAAAGGTTTGCAAGATGGTGGTGAGAGCAGCTCTGCTGGATGGTTTAAAGACGGTGGCTCTGACCAAAAAGGCAGGAGGCAGAGTTGAAGATGATCAGATGTTCTCTGGGAGTGAGGAGGAAGGACAGGATTAGAAAAGGAGACATCAGAGGGACAGTCCAGGTTAGACGTCCTGGAGACAAATTCAGAGGGAAAGGGAAAGGGAAAGGGAAAGGGAAAGACCAAAGCGGATGTTTCTAGATGTGTTGAGAGAGGACATGCAGTTAGTTGGTGTGAGAGAGGAAGATGCAGAGAACAGGACAAGATTGAAACAGAAGATCCGCTGTGGCGACCCCCAAAGGGAACAGCTCAAAGAAGAAGATGAAGAGGACGAAGAAGAAGATAGTAATCTTGGACATGTAAAATGCTATACTACAATAATCCTTTAAAAGAAGCATCAAGGCCACAATTAAATAACTTTAAGGGTCTGAAATTAGACGTTAGATTGAATAAAACACTAAGAATATGTTTACAGATAATTAAGTCAATAAATTAACAGTCTGAGTCAAGAGTTTTGTTAACTTTTTGATCTGCTTTAGTCACATGACTGCATCCTCATGTGTTGGCTGCCCCCCCACAGCTTTGTTAGCGTACGAACACAAACACACAAACGCACACAAACACACAAACACACAAACACACACAAACACACAAACGCACATAAACACACAAACACACAAACGCACACAAACACACACAAACACACAAACGCACACAACCACACAAACGCACATAAACACACAAACACACACAACCAAACAAACGCACACAAACACACAAACACACAAACACACACAAACACACAAACGCACATAAACACACAAACACACAAACGCACACAAACACACACAAACACACAAACGCACACAACCACACAAACGCACATAAACACACAAACACACACAACCAAACAAACGCACATAAACACACAAACACACAAACGCACACAAACGCACACAAACACACAAACACACACAAACACACACACGCACACAACCACACAAACGCACATAAACACACAAACACACACAAACACACAAACACACACAAACGCACACAAACACAGATGTGTGAATGTTGTTTCATTAATGGACATTTGGAGGAACTTCACCAGCTGGGCTTTCATAGGCATGGATTAACTGTAGGTGTGTGTGTGAGTGTTAGTGTGTGTTCTGGTGGGTGAGTGAGTGTGTGCGTGTGTATGTGTGTGTTTGGGTGTGTGTGTGTGGGTGGGTGGGTGTGTGTGCGTGGGTGGGTGGGTGCGTGTGGGTGTGGATGTTTTTTTGGTGCGTGTGTGTTGGTGTGAAAGTAGGTGGGTGTGTAAGTGAGTGGGTGTGTAAGTGGGTGGGTGTTGGCAGATCTCCAGGCCCCTTAAGGGATGAACTCAGGTAAATTAGAGGATTAAAACAGGAGAGACAGACTTTACCATAAACTAAATGTGCACACACACACACACACACACACACACACACACACACACACACACACACACACACACACACACTCACACACACACACACTCACATTACATCTCATGCACATAAGGAAGCAGGAAATCAGCCATTTAAACACTTAAGCATCACCAGGTACATGCGGATATTAACATACACAGACACGTAAAAAGAAAGAAGAAGAAGAAATACAACATCTTGATGTAATTTTAACTGTGTGTCGATGATTCGGACGATTTACTCACAGCAGAATGTTTTCCAATTAAGAATCTGTCCTTTCATCGTGTGTTCTTATGACAAATTGCTGCCGCATGGAGCAATATGGCACCATGTGTTAGTGTGTGTGTGTGTGGTGTGTGTGTGTGTGTGTGTGTGTGTGTGTGTGTGTGTGTGTGTGTGTGTGTGTGTGTGTGTGTGTGTGTGTGTGTGTGTGTGTGTGTGTGTGTGTGTGTGTGTGTGTGTGTGTGTGTGTGTGTGTGGTGTGTGTGTGTGTGTGTGTGGGTTGGTCTAGTCCCTTTAGAATTGAAACCTTGACTCGCATCTCAGGGTATACGATGAAGCAAGAACAGCATAGATTGGCTTTCTTTAGCTTGTATGGGTTGACTCGGCAAAACCCCCATCAGAGATTTTGAGTCTCCCGTTGGTGGTAGTCCAAGTGATTTGCCAAAAACCAAAAACATTTAGCCGATTAGGACAAGCCGTGAGAACCCTTAGAAACAGTTATATGCTCTAATACAAAAAAAAAAAATACAAAAACCTGTTGAGGTTGGGAAAATGAGGATGGGATGTAATTATGTAATTTCAATACATTTTTAGAAACAGATGGCAGGTAATTTGACGGAGCAAAGCAACAAGAACCAAAAATCAATCACTGAATTGATATTCTGGTTAAAAATGATATAAATAGTAAAAAAAATATATATATATAAATAAAAATCTGACGCTTAACAAAAATAAAAATAAGAAGAGGAAGAATGATGATAAAATGACGATGATGATGATGATGATGGTGATGATGATAATAATGATGAAGGTTTTTTGGTTGGGAGGGAGGAGGGAGAGAAGAAAAGGCTAACTTTTCCCCTTCGGCTGGAATGTTTCCCCATCTCTAGATAACGGGAAATCCCCAGAGATAGTCAAAACAATCCACAGTTACTGAGCAAAGAGAAGAAACCTGCAGTTTGCCAATTGTATTTCACAGCCTCTGGGCCACAATGATGGGAAGATATCCACTTATATCCACATATATGCCCACTCAGTGTCTCCTAGACGATAATAGACGGTAACAAATCATCTCTCTGACGTTTCTTCCTGTAATAATTCCTTTTATAACATCTACGAGCTTATCCCCGTCTCTTCGTCATTCCCTGTCCCAATCAAACCCCTTAGATTTAAAATCTTAACCTTGTAAGGGCTCCCCATTGACATTTTCATTTAAAACACACACACACACACACACACACACACACACACACACACACACACACACACGCACACACACACACACACACCCATTAATATTTTGCACAAAGACTTAAAACCATCAATGATCTCATTGTGTTGAAAGCTGATATATACTTATATAGGGAACACACTAAACTAACCCCACAACAACAATATTTCAACATTAAAATATTCTCATCAACATGCAGCAGAGAAAAAAAAGGGGTGTCTCAATCTAAGTAAGTAAAACCATCAACACTGTACATCTATAATCGATCCAGACGGGGAGATTGATTAATGCATGGTTTGACCACACAGCATTCCCACTGGCTGACATCTATGATGATCCATCCTGAACGACAGACAGTTTTAGACTGCTCATTGGAATGTTGTTTGCTACTGCTGGTTCTCTGAAAACTTTTAATGAGCCACGTGATCCATTTCTAGAAAAGTTTAAATGCTGTCAAGGTTGGTCCAACATGAAGCAAATTCAGAGAATTCAGGTTTATAAGCTTTACAAAACATACTATTATTCTTAGTTAAAATTTGATTACTCTGTTTGGTGATTATGAGGGGGTCCTTGGAAGATTTCCTCCCCTGTAAGTGGTCCCAAATCCTGAAAAGTTTGAGAAGCCCTGCAGTAGAAGTCCTCACAAGGATAGAAAGACAAACGTGTGTGTGTGTGTGTGTGTGTTTGTGTGAGTGTGTTTGTGTGTGTGAGACAGATGTGCTCAATTCTTTGCAAGCAGTCTTTTTTTCTGTGGGTCACTACAGCTCTGACTTATGGCTCTTCACCACCTGTTTGGGACTGTTAATGTCACCACAGGATGTTAACTTTGTTTGAATCCTATTCCAGTTTTATCTGTTTTTTTTATTTGGATATATAATGTTGTATCAAATGTTTTCACTATTCCTCTTGAGATTCCGACCGTTATCTACTACTGCTGCTCACTGACAATATCCTTCAAATGTCACCCCTGCATTCATATTATCATACACACACACACACACACACACACACACACACACACACACACACACACACACACACACACACACACACACAAATTATCTCCCTTTTCCCCTTTGGTTCTGCTTCACCCCTACGCCCTACAGAATAAACCGCTTATGGTGTGTGTTCTGAAGTGGGAGACACACAAAGACGATAACTACACAACATGTTTGTCTCTCAGCAACAATCCAAAACATGTCAGACTGACTAGCAACACAAGCAAACACACGTACACACAGACGAGAGTCGTATGATGTCATGTCACCTAATGAAGTGACTTAACCTTCACTGCAATGAATAATGTGAATGGTTGTGTGAGTGTGTGTGTGTGTGTGTCTGTGCTTGTCTGTGTGTGTGTGTGTGTGTGTGTGTGTGTGTGTGTGTGTGTGTGTGTGTGTGTGTGTGTGTGCGTGTGTGTGTGTGTGTGTGTGTGTGATAATATGAATGCAGAACTGACATTTGAAGGTTATTGTCAATGAGTGGCAGAAAAGATCGGTCCGAGTCAACGCAATTCCAAATGAACATTTACAGTCTGAACATCAAGAGGAGTACTGACAACATGTGACACAACATCTGATCAAATGAATAAATGTGTCTGCTTCACCGATTATATAAATACTTCCAAATAAGAAAGTTCAAACTGGAATTGGATTCAAGCAAAGTGAACATCCTGAGGTGACAGGAAGAGTCCCAACAGGTGGCGTATAATAATAAATCAGAGCGGTTAGTGAGCCACAAAGAAAACACCTGCCTGCAGGGATTTCGTACATTTTGCGTCGCTCACCAAAACATTTGTCTTTCTTTTTCTTCGGAGGACCTCTACTGCAGGGCTTCTCAAACCATTTGGGGCCGGGGTTCCAAGTGCAAGTTTCTAAACGACAATCCAATTACGTGGACCGTTGCCGAACTTAAGCGATTTTATTTGTCCTGGGATTAATTAGGTTGTCAAATGAACAGAATGACGCTAATAGCGGAGATTAGCGACCGCACTACCGCAAAATTATGCAATATGCTCTTGGGAGCATGTAGAGTAATTACATCACGTGTTGTGTTCAATGATCCTCCGTGTTCTAAGTGCCGAGTCCTCCACCCCTGTTTTAATGCATTTTTAATGATACAGAGCAATTTTATGGTTTATAGTAAATCATTTCACGGACCCCCAGGAGTCGGTGGACCCTGCTTTGAGAGCCCCTGCTCTGATGAAATAATGCATTGCCTAACTTCTTAACCTAACATTAGCCATCGCAGCTAAATGCCTGAATCCATCCATCCAACCAAATCATGACTCTACCCTTACCCTTCAAACCAGCCCCCACCTTCAATCAGTCCTTTGAAGAAGTGAAGACCAACCAAAATGTCCTCACAACGTAGAGATGTACTCACCACATAGTCTCACACAAAAAAACAGTCTTTATTGAGAAGCAATATAAGTTCCCACGGGCAACCACACACTCTATGTTTTAAGACCCATTATTGCTCAACTTTTAGACATATATTAATACGGATGGATCAATATTTTGTACACACCTTTTCACATAACTTACAGAAACAGATGAGGGCTCTCCATATATTTGCCATATACCCCAACCCGCTCAGGGGACCCTTTTTGACCTTCAAAAGGGTCATGGGCGCCCAAAGCTCATTTATGTGTGTGAAAAGTGATTCTAGCACATGTTTTCTGATCGCACAAAAGAGGTTCTGTAGAAGAAACCGCTGAAAAAGTTCATGCTTGTTCTGGTAGAAAGGTGTCAGAACACAAAGTGACATCAGGCAGGTGGTTTTAATCTTATGGCAGATTGTATAGAACACAACCCTGCCTACCTAAACACACGTCTGAATGTAGAGGTTGACATTACACCACGGACAGCAGTGAGATGCAACCATCAAACAGACACAGCTTTGGAAAGTCTTTGCCCAGTGTTTCCTTCCATAGAGTCGATAATCGAGAAAATCTACATCAAAATGGCCCCAAAATCTGAAATCCTCCCTAAAGCAGACCAGGAACAACCAACAACCTATACTTTTTGAGATGCTCTGACCCAGCCTTCTAACCATAACAATTTGGCTCTTGTGAAAATAACTCCGATCTTTTCCCATTTTCCCTTCTTCCAACACATGAATGTTCACTTCCTGCCAAATATTTCCAACCTACTCACAGGCGCCATCGGAAGGAAATAATCAATACAGGGCCAATTTTCACACTACGTCCTAAGGTCACTACACTACGTAACTACATAGCTTCTGTTTGGACCACCTATAGGAGATGAAACATGGCCATGGCCGCCAAACTCTTCGCAGTACTGCTGCTGCCCAAAAAGACTTAGTTAAGTCGTGAAAAAAACACGACTCCTCCCGGCTTGCCTCTCTGAACTCCTGGCATTTGTTAGCTATGTGTAACGTCACAACAGTACAGGGATTCTGGGTAATAGCTTTGGCTGAAGGGCAGTCTGACGCAGACTTGTGGGAAAGGTGCATTTTGGATTCATGGGGGCGCTACTGAGCACCCCTGGTAACCAAAACTAGAGAATTGGGACAGCCTACACTTTTAAACCCCTCAGCGAGAGCGGGCAATTGAGGGGTAGAAGTGTGGAAGTGCGTCCATTGGGACAAGGCATAGATCTTGCGGAGGTCATTGTGGTTACGCAGCTGATACTGGTGAACTAATCCTCCACCCACGGCTTTCTATGCCCAGTGTTTGGCTGGAGCTGATAGAGCATGGGCAGAGGAGAAGAAGCCCTGAGACGAAGACACTGTGAAGTAAAGGGAAGACATTAAGAACAGCATTTCTTTGGTGAGAAAAAATAAAGATTGCCGACTGCAGCAACCGTCATTACCATGATTCTGAGTAGAACCCAGCCGTGCTACACTTAGGTAGATAGACAGAGACTTAAAATGATCATTTTCACCGGTGTGCTTTAATCCACTGTAATGTTAAGGCGTTGGTACGGCTGCCTGACCGGTGGCCCGGCATCCAATACCAACACCTCAGCATTATCTCCTTCTAGTGCATTACCACAGTCTGCCAGCTGAAACTAGACACAAATGACAGCACAGCATGTTCCTAATCACAGCAGACAATATGTGTGGCCACAGACTCTGAGTGTGTGTCATGTCTCGCTCAGGTAGCTGTGTACGAATAAGATGTAAATAAATGTTTTTTTTTGTATCTGAAAGGAGGAAATAGGCATTTGTAATGTCTTACAGTAAGCCTTTAGAGTTTTATGTTCCGAGTGGAGTATGTGTACTTGTGTTGAAAGGATGTCAGGGAAGTAGGATTTGTTGAGAGACAATTGTTAAGTGAACAGGCAACAAATGATGAGTGTGTGTGTGTGTGTGTGTGTTTGTGTGTGTATGTATTGTGCAGTCTTGTCAGTTTATGCTGCAATTATGTTCAATCTTGTTGCGCTACTATATGTGTATGCAACAAACATCGATTGTCTGTCTGACACACACACACATACACACACACACACACACACACACACACACACACACACACACACACACACTCACAATATGATGTGACCTTGAAGAGCGTCTGCATAGCTGGTGTGTGGGCGTGTAAACGTATCCCTAGCATTTCTAGCTGAATCAGTAATGAGCATTTCATTACCTCAGTCTCAGTTCCCCAGGGAGGAAACACACACACACACACACACACACACACACACACACACACACACACACACACAGCAGGAAGAGTATGCTAGAAGTGGATAGTACCTTAGTAAGTACTTATATGGAACTAATTATAAAACTATACAAAATACAGCATGTAAATGATGAAGACACATAGAATCAGAATCAGAACTGGCCAGAATCAGAACTGGCCATTTCCAAGGCCATAGAAACGCATAAAGAATATAGAAAAGCATATTTTTAATGTTTGTAACAGAGCATCTCTGGTGAATTCAAACCTCCACATAATCACTTTACACGAAAACACCGCAGGAATCACTGTATTTCACCGTGGAGTGAAATGATGGTCTAGTGGTTTGAGCAGTTAGCCTCACAACGAGAAGATTCTGGGGTGGAACCAGGGTTCTGCTGTGTGTGTGGGTTTCCTCCCACAGTCAGAAATGCAAATCAGAATGGAAGTTCCTCTAAATGACCCAGGGCTGTGAATGTGAGCATGAATGGCTGTTTGTAATGGCTGAGTCCTGTGATGAACTGGTGACCTATCCTCGGGGCCCCCGATTGCTCACTCAATGTCAGCTGAGATAGCCTCCAGCCCCCGTGACCCTGCCAAGTATAACCATCCGTAGATAATAGATGCATATCTATATTATAACGGACCGGCTCTAGTATGTGGGTTCTATTAAGAGCAAACCTGAGAGACATGGATCCAATCAGGAAAATGTAAATACAAGAACCTGAGATGACCTCTCCATTAAAAAACAACATTGTTGAAATTTACAATATAATGTTAAAAAAAAAAAGTGGTTTACGAGGTAAAAATGTTTTATGTATTACTCTGATTCTTGATACAAAGTCAATGTGCTAATTAAGCTTATGCATGTCCCCGCCAGCAAATAATCTCCCTGACTGAACTCCTCAGACTAAAGGTTTTTTGTACGAAGAAGAACAGAAGCTCTGCTTACAACGAAAATTATAATATATAAAAGTTGGGTCTTTTTGTGGTGCGACTTAACTTAACTTAACTTAATATTAGACTCAAATGTAATATATATACATATATATATATACATATATATATGTATATATATAGGATAAATCTCCTCGAGTTGATTGTTATGCAAAAAATATGGACTAAATCAGACAAATGGTTGAGAAATTATGGCGCGGACGACTTTGGATCACTTTGGAGGTAAAACTTCTTCTAGTGTTGAAAATGTACAACCGACCTTTCCCAAAATCAATCCAGTTCTTCCTCGCACTAAGGTCTGTGTGGGTAGAAGATTTTAAAATGATCCATGAATGAGATTTCGAGTTATCAGGTTAAAAAAAACAATCTGTGGCGGATGGAGCAACTATTCCGATTCTGCAATATCACCATTAACACGTTATTGAATGTGGTAAATAAAGCAAAGTTAAACGTTGTTTGGAAAACAGAAACAAATTTCGAACAGTAAAAGGTCCGCATGCTAACTATGATTTTAATTTGCTAACTCTGGATAAAATCTTCTGGATGAAACGTTAGGAATGCGTCCCAGACTTCAGGTTCATAAATCCAAGGACTGATGAAAAGTATCTCTTAAAACCCCAAATGAAGACCAACTTCATGTTTTCCACTGGAGAAAGGAATGTATCATTACAATAGCATGTATTATAACAATAGCATGTATTATAACAATAGCATGTATTTGCACGGCAGCCCACCTGACTGATATCGATTACTAGAACCGCTAGCGTGACTGGAAACCAAAAACCAGGCCAACTCATTTGCTTTATGCATTTTTTAAAGAATCCCACACGTCATTTATTCTATCATTTAAAATTGGAAAAATCTGTCAATACCTGTTGCTCACCTGAAATTAGAGACTAAGTCTTTGAAAAACCTAACAGATACAATTACATTTTAATAAAACCATAACCAAAACCATTCTTTAATTAAAACGTTATTTAGCTGTCTTTTTCAGTCTCTGTGTTTTCTGGCGTCTCTCCGTGTCTGTTCTGGTTACCAGGGTATGGCCAGCCGGTTACGACCTGCCGTACCATCAGCACACCTGACGACTGATGCTTATGAACCCTGGCTCTGCAAAACATTCTTCATCAAATCTTCCATTTACTCCACTGGCACTGGCTCCCATTAACCCATTAGCTTTAGCATTTTTCCCATTTTTGCGGAATTTTTCTCTCTTAGCCTCGCTTGTGCTCGGCTACACCGGTCGTTCTCCTTTTGCCCCAGCCGCGCCCTGGTAACCTGTCTCGTCCTGCGACTCGTCTGAGGATCCAGCCCAGTTTTTTTTTGCCCTGCTCTGCTGCCTGCTATGCTCTCCTGTCTGTTTTAGGGCAAAGACAATCCATTATTTTTTCCATTACTCCATGGATCATGTTAGAATTTGTCAATTATTCTTTGGTGAACCAGACCATCTAAAGGCAACCATAAGTATGATAACTATGTATGTTGACAATATGTTAACCATTAATCTCTAAACCTTTTTGTCCTTTTAGCAGCTTCTCCTAAAATAACCATATCCGCAGTAAGTCGCCGATATTACGAAATCGTCATCGCTGCCGCGGCAACCTCCCCAGATCCTTCGTGTTAACTTGGTTACTAGTTCATTGATCATTTTCAGATTTGATACCAACATCGACCTTGGTGCGAGGAAGAACTGGATTGATTTTGCGAAAAAGGTGGGTATATTTCTGACACTAGAAGGGGTTTTTATCCGCCAAATTTTTCGGCCCATAATTTCTCAACCCTTGGTCCGATCTTGTGCGAATTTGGTGCATATGACTCAAATTTAAGCGGTCTATTCAGTTTATATAAGATTATACTCTAATAGCTCATATTTAAGTCTCAAAGGGAACTTTTTTGTGAAAACAGTGTTTTTCTGACATGACCACATTTAATTTGAGGCGTTCAATCAGGGGATTTGTTTGTACAATGTTTTTGTAATAGGTATTGTAATGTTATTGTAACTTATCCATAAAAGGTTGGTAACACTAATATCTATATGTACATAAACTACCAGCTTACAACCTGCAAATGCGCTGGGGTTAATGTCGAGTTTTTGTCTGAAACACAACAGATGAGGAAGCAACGACCACGCCCAGGCGCCGACACCACGCAGACAAACAAAGCCGGTTGTAAGAAATACGTATAAGTGCTGCTGCCTTTTTGTTTTCAGGTGTGGTACGCCAGTTTTCCTTTTTACTCTGTTTAAAGACTTCCCACGCTTTGAATGATCCGGTATGTTTTTTGAGGAATTAAGATTCATTTTACGGCTTTGGCCATGAGCAACAGCTGCCTTCATCTTTGGAGAAGAACGCAAAAAGGCGCACCGACGCAATCCAGGTAAATTGACGTATATACATAGTTGAAGAATTTGTCGACATTGATATTTATGTATATATATATATATATATATATATATATACCGTTTTGAGCTCTGCACCTTCTTATATTACAGTGAAGAGATCTGGTCGGATGATCCTTGATCCTGCTTCAGAGGTCCAAAGTAAATGTGGCTGTAATGAACTGGTGTCGTTGTTTTTAAGTGATTGGCATTACAGCCAACGGGTGGTGTTGCAGTGGAGCATCGTAGCAAGGTCATACTCGCCGAGGTCAAGCACAGCCTCCGGTGAAATCATAAACCCTTTGGAGGAAACGCACAGAAAAAGAAATGAGCTGGAGACGGCTGCAGCGGGGGCCGGCGGTGATTGGAGTCGGATGAAAGGATAGATGTGGCAGAGTGATCGGTTGAAGGTTGTACATCAGCGGAGGCCATCGGGATTGTTGTCTGCTGTGACTGCTCGTTTGAATACATGAAGAATGAAGCTGGAGGAAGAGGAAGCTCCACAAAGCAAGCACAGTAGACATGTCTGTAAAGGTCACGCACGCGAGTAACCCCATCGCTGCCGAGAGGACGACTAACGAACCGATGACGTCTAATGAGATGGACAATCACCTGAGTGAGTAGAGACAAGCAGTCAGACACCAAAGGTAAGGAGAATCTGGAGGGCAGCAGGAAGTCAAACATGTAGTTATTTATGAGCACAACTCTTTTATCTCCACTAGTGGTCCCGACCCAAAGCTGCCTTGAGTAAGAGACACTGAAAGTAAAGAGAATTTGTAATACTTTAATGAGCCATCACTTTTACCCGGAGGATTTACACTCGCCATTTTAACTCTGCTGCTGCTTATTAACCATTATCACATGCTGAAGAATCACACTAGCACACATGCAGCACGCAAACATTATCACGCCTAACTCCTCTTCCTCAGTGAACCCACTGTTACCCCCCAATGTCATATTCCTGTATGTGCTCTTCCTTTCCTGCTCCCTCTGCCCTTTTGATTTCTATGTGTGTGTGTGTGCGTGTGTGTGCGTGTGTGTGTGTGTGTGTGTGTGTGTGTGTGTGTGTGTGTGTGTGTGTGTGTGTGTGTGTGTGTGTGTGTGTGTGTGTGTGTGTGTGCGCGTGCGTGTGTGTGTGTGCGTGTGTGTGTGAGTGTGCGTTTATGTGAGTGTATATTGCTGTGTATGTATGTAATATGAGGCGCTCTTGGATAGATAGCACATGCAAATTTTAACAGCAACATTTTGTTACATTTAGCCAAATCAAGTTAAATCTAAATTTTTAATTCATATGTTGAATCTAAATTCCATAGTTATATCTAAATGTTAAAATAAATGTAATAGTTGAATCTGTATTCATTCATTATCCGTAACCGCTTGTCCTATTCAGGGTCAGGGGGAGTGAAGCCTATCCCAGCTGACATTGATCGAGAGGTTAAATCTAAATCTTAATTTAATTTGTCTGAATTATAAATTTAAACTTAATATGAAATCTAAATCTAAATGTTCCATTTATATGTTAAATCTAAATGTTATATCTGAAAATTAAATTTAAATTTAAATATTAAATCTAAATGTTGAATCCAAGTCTAAACAGTCCATCTATGGATTAAATCTAAATATTAAATCTAAATCTAGACAGTCCATCTTTGGGTTAAATCTAAATGTTAAATCTAAATGTTGAATCTAAATGTGAAATCTAAATGTTAAATCTAAATCTAAATATTAATTCTAAATCTAAATGTTAAATCTACATGATATATCTAAATGTTAAATCTAAACGTTAAATCTATACGATAAATCTAAACATCATATCTAAATGTTAAATCTAAATGATGAATCTAAATCTAAATTTAAATTTAAATTCTTTGTCTTATCTAAATATTAATTCTAAATCTAAATGTTCAATCTATATGTTAAATGTACATGTTATATGCTGAATCTAAATGTTAAATTTAAATCAAATCTTAAATATGATTATAAACGTTGAATCTAAATTATATAAATATAATATATATAAATATAAATATAAGAATCTAAATATTGTGGCATGTAGCGCAGATATGATTACTTTTTTTCATCGAGCTATTTTGGTACTTTCCACTGAAGACAGTGGAAGTACCAAAATATTTTCTAAAGATTTAGGTTCAACATTTAGATTTAACATATTTATTTAAAAATGTTGGATTTAACATTTGGAGCCAAATGTGGCCAAAAATGTTTCTGTTAAAAGCAGCACAAGCTACTTTTCCAGACGGCGCACCATAGTGTAAGAGGTTTAGTGAAACATTGGAGACGTAAGCAAAGCTAGATGCTTTCAGAGAGCACCAACGCCATTACAACTGATCAGGTGTTCAATCGCTGCAGTCTGGTCGTAGAACACACTCCAGTGATGTCGCCACTGTGTCACTGCTTCACTCTGATCTTTGCTATTCACTGAAAAATCAGTAATACATCCGAAACCACTGAGGCTGGAGAGCCACTCCTAGAATTTGGAATCCTGGGTTTATCATAAACGGTTTATGTCTTATCAATAAAATATGATTCTTTATCTAGATACAGATGCAGGCTTCACTGGCCCCCCCAGATAATTTACAGGGCTATCACTAAAGTGAGAACCTGAAATCACCTCTGCTTGCTATTCTACTCGCTTCATTAGACTTTGGCCAGCAGTTATCTTCGCCTCTTCATGCTGTTTGTGGACATCCAGACTTGATTAATAGATGATTTCATTAGGCACTTATTTTTGCTGTATAATTAACCCTAGAATGTGAGTTTGCCTTTAAAAGATGCTGCATGTGGAATCCATTTGTCACTCTGTCTTCGCCTTATCTCAGCTAATAACCATTGTCAGTAGGTGGGTTGGCATGGGAGACCCTTCTCCTATCAGAGTTAAACCTTTACAAATTTTAATGTTGGTCGTCTGTTTACACGACCTGTGATCTTTTCCTACTCGGTCTTTACATCCATCCACTTGTCTAATCGGAAACAGCTTTCTCACATGCCCAGGTGATCCACTCTCCTTTTGATAAGGTGGAGATAATGCTACGATGAGCAAGCGCCCAGAAGAAGAGTGCGACAAAGAGGGTATGGACAAGAAGGGACTTTTCGTCCAACTATGTTAAACTATTTCAAAGTTGCGATGAGTAAACGACTCACCGATGTATACCCGTACTGTTTTGAAGTCGCCATATTTAAAATGCGTCGCGTCGCTGTGCGTGCGCTGAAAAAACTCAAACAGAGAGATTTCAGAAACCGCGTTTGCAGTCAGCGACTGGTTATCTGATAGGCTTTCGGAAAAGGACTTAAACTACCTCCTTACAATGGAGTGAAATCTCATTCGGAAAGGGACTTTTCTTTGGGAAAGGGGTGTTAACATGCAGCATTTTCTTTCTGATTATGCGTCTTAGGCAGTCCATGTTAACCCACCTACTGTCTCTTAGCTGCTGTATTCTGACACACGTGCAAAAACATATAAAAGCTTTTCCTTAGGATGGATCAATTCATTGTTGTTGTTATGTTTTACGAATATTAGGAGGTTTTGTGTCTCAGAATGCACCATATCACTTTTCTTTGTTTTGTTTTTATTGTAATATATGCATTTTTGCACACTTTTTCTTGTTTTTTATAAAACTCCTGTCTTCTTAAGAAACCTCAAAGATCTCCCCCGCGACGCTTAATAAAGTTTTCTTTCTATTTAGTAGTGACACTGTTGTAGATTTAAGTCCATTATGAGCAATATTTACACATTATAAGATGAAGCTTCTCTTTAAGTTAGCTAGAAATGTAAATTTTGAACATTTGCGATATTTTCAAGATTCTTTAACCTCACGATGTTCAACTGCCTAAAATAATAATTGTGCGATAGATTGGCCAACGATCTTTGAGCAAATTTTGATTTGATTGTATGTTTGGTTTTATGTTTTACAGAATTTGTTTTTTTATGCATCGACTCCAGGACATTTATCTTGTATTTATCGTATATTACTGTAGTAGTTCATAGTTTAGTCACCAGGGGGAGCTTTTTTCATAAAAAACAACACTGTTTTCTGCAAATAACTCAGAAAAAATGGATCAATTTAATGGATCATTTTCAAACCTAACACCCTCATAGACTTTATTGAGAGGAAGAACTGGGTTGATTTTGGCTACGATCCATTGTGTATTCCTGACACTAGTGAGATCTACACCTCAGAAAGCTTTTGGCTCATAATTTCTAGTCCATTCATCGGATTTAGAGCAAATATGCTGGTTGACTCGAGGTGATCGACCTTGTTTATATCATATTGTAATGAAGTAGTTCATATTTCACTCAGTTCAGGAAGCTTTTTCACTATAAAATACTGTGAACATAAGTAAACATTTGATTGAGGAGTTCAATCAGGGCGCTTACTTACAACGGACGTGACTCGGGACTATTCAGGGATGTACCCTGGGTGTTAGGGACGATGTCATAGGTCTTCTTACTCCTGGTGCTCTGCTGGATAATAGTGTCAGTGACAGTATTTGTTAACCCACGACTCAGTGGCTACAGTTTTAACTCACTTTTGTGTTAAGCCTATTGATTTGGCATAGGTTGTACGCCAGATGCCCTTCCTCAAACAAACCTCCCCATTTGTCCGGGCTTGGAGCCGGAACTAGAAGAAGACTGTTTCATGACACCTTCGTGGCTGGGTTAATACCCGCAGATACTGGATTCAAACCTAAAAGCCTCTGCCAGGAAACATGAAGTGGGCCGTGGTTGGACCTTCCAGCAGGAAAATGATCTGAAGCACAGGCGAAAATCAAACCCAAGAATGGTTCAGAGATCACAAAATAAGGATTTCGCCATGATAGCCCCACAGAACATCTCTCGGAAGTGCTGCAGAGGAGAGTCCGCAAGCTAAAGCCTAAGAGTGTGTGCAAAATATTAGATGGTGCCAATAATTGTGGCTCCCATGTTTTAGAGAATTTTTTTTTAATTCATATTCAGAATGTAATGTTGTTGGTTTTTTTAAGTTTTTGTACACGGGTCAAATGTTAGATTTTTGTGAATGATTTGAATCATGGGTATAGAAAATAAAGACATTTCTTTCCACATTTTACTCATTTTTTTTTTTTGAAGGGGGCTTTTCCTACAGAAAAATGATTGAATGAAAGACGTCCTTCCTCATTGGTGGATTCTAAGCATAAATCATTGGAGACAGTTCTGCTATGACATTCTTCTGACTAAACGCAAATAATTCCCGATGAGAACTAAAAGCTTCAGTCAGAGTAGATATATTGCACCAGCAGGATACTTGGATTGTTTTTATCTCTTGATGCTCTACAGTGCATGCATGTATAAAAATAAATAAATAAAAGAAGCAGTTTCATTTTTACGGCACTGATCAATCTGAGGAAAAGGCCCGCTCAGGGAACTTTTATAGTCGCGGCTACACAGATTAGGATCCTCGCCAGACTTTTTATTGTTCTTTCTGGCTCCCTTCAGACAGATTGGTACAAATGCGGACCAAATAGTCCTCCGGCAGAAGGGCAACACATGCGGAAATGCTCTGGAAAACACCGGCCTTTCCCTTTAAGATGGAATAGCTTCTAAAGGCTTTGTGAATCCGGCCCAAGGGAAGAAGGGTGAAACCAGTGGAGCGATATGATGGGAGGGACGGCGGCACGGTGATAAATAGAAAAGAGTTCCTGTTGTATCTCCAGGATTATGAAGACAACCAAACACCGACGGCGTTTTAACTGCAAATGAAACTATTCTTTACAAGATTTCCAATGTATTACGTTCTCAAAATTAGGTCCAACGCTACAAATATATTGTGGGACGTGCGACCACACAAAATCTACCACACCTCCTTTTTTCTTCTTCCTATTTTCCCCCCATCTCTTTCTTCTCTTTATCTCTCTTCTGCTCATTCTGTCACCATCAAATACCCAGGGGAGAATGGACCACCTGGTAACCATGGCTACAAGGATTGAGTGCCCCTTGTGAGGACACCTACACATTCTCTTAGGCCCACACACACACACACATATACACCCACACACAGACACACACTCACACACACACACACACAAACACATAGGATCTTTGACTTGGTGAGGAATTACTGAATGAATTAAAAAATTGTTGTTTGTTCTTGTTTTCATTTGCAAGCTGTAGATCAGCAGCTTCACAAATTTGAAGCGTAGCAGCTAAATGGAGCTAAATGGGAGGTCTTTTAAAGAAACAGAGTGGTTGCTTCACAGACCACTCTGACATTAGTGGGTCGGAGTCACGGATGTTTGCAGGTCAGAGTCAGTATCACCGCCGCTGCAACACAGCAATCGTGGTGACGGAGAAGAAGAAGAGCGAAGAGAAGAAGAGGGGAAGAGAAGCTGTGATTGCATTTACATTATTGACACCATAGGAGCAGCACATGTCTGAGGAGGCAGAGGTTGTTGCAGAGGAGAGATGGAGCTGGTTTGAGGAGAAAGAAAAAAAAATCAATCAGTTTAATCTTGGTGAATTCCAGCGGAGAGGAGGATGAGAAATGACTAAATGAAGAAAGAAGAGAAAAGAGGTTGAAAAGAGGTTGAGAGGTTGGCTGCAGTATAATAACCCTGTAACAGACGGAGATTAATGACGTCTCTCCAGCAGAGAGTTAATGATAACGCATAGCTAATATTGTTTTTAAGCTGAAACAACTGTTTTCATGCCACGACCTGCACACCGAAGAAAAAAAAGAATTTAAGAATAAAGTCATTCTAAGAAAATAAATCCACGTATGTCTTTATGTCACATAAAAAACAGTCAATATTATTTGATCCTTAGTCAGTAAGTCCTCACAATTGCCAAAATTGCGACTGATTGAAGAGGACTTTCTCAATAGTCATGGTTAACGCCATCTCCTTAGCGGCCCTTTTGGCCTGCGGCGTCCCCCAGGGCTCCATCCTTGGCCCCTTACTCTTTAGCATATAAATGCTGCCACTGGGTCGTATCATAAACAGGTTCAGTCAAACGGCTCATTGTTTCAATAAATAATTAGGGACGCAAAATGTGTTCAAAAGGAAAACATTTCTTTGTTTTTTTTAAAAGAACAAATAAAAGTTAATTTTTAATTTAAAATTTTTTTATTGTGAACGGGAGCTGCTGCTTCACCTCTGACATCATCGCTATAAGGAGGTCGGTGTAGTCTGCACACCACACCCAAATTAAAAAAGCGCCGAATGGCTCACAAACGCGTGACGGCGGCTGAACATATAATATAAAACACATGAAAGTAAGAAAGTTTTTGATGACTTAATTTAAGAAGACGTGATTTTATCACGCCGTGTGAAGAAATGGGCATCATGCTGGCATATATCAATTAGCACCAGTACCTCCCAACCAGAGGGTTCTGGTTTTAAATCCACTTTGGGACCTATTTTAGCCTGGATAGGCTCTATACCCCCCCCCCCCGGAAACACACGACCCTCCTCAGCAGTTATAAAAAAAATTGATGGATGAGTAGGTTGATTAAATAATTTCTTATTGATCTTTTAGGCTTTTTTTTTCTTTTCTTGGATCATTATTTCCCTACAAAGTATACAAAGGAATGAAATCTCATTTGCAAAGGGACTTTCTTTCGGATAGCGGTGTTTACACACAGCATTTTCTTCACGATTAGGCGTCTTTTTCAAATCTATTCAGAGTTCGGCTTTCCATGTGAACCCACGTAATGAGATGTGGGCTGCAGGGGCTGGGACCGTACTGTGGGTCTTCCGATTAGGGGACGGGTTCTTCAAGTCCATCTTCAATAAGTCTGAGCTCATAATAAACCCAACTAGTTTAAACTGTAGCATCACCGTCTGGATAAGGCGAGACAATTTCATGATATTTAAGAACATTCGGCATCTTTCTTAGTAGGACGCCGGTGTGTTTCAGTGAATATATCAGTAGCTTCTTTCACATTAACAGCACAAAGTTTGCTCTATAGGAACCAAATCTTCCATATAATGTTGATTTCAAGCAGTGACTATACATTATAAAGAGAAAAAGCTGCAGTATCTGCTCTTTGGCTTCACTCTCCCGAACTCCATCCTCCTTGTAAACACGTCACAAATAGCGCTGCGTTAATCTCTTGAGGCGCCTGCTTTTATTCTACACCTGCGAACAATGTTTGCTAAATGAGTCTCTTGTAAATGGACTTAAATCAAATAATAATAGCCTGCGTTGTCGCTCAGCATGACCTAAATAACTTCTCACTGCTATGTGGCCCACATTAATCAAACACAGCCTTTGAGGTGCTGAAGTGTTGAGGTCTGATTTTAGTTCCAGGCAAATATCGCACCTCCTCTCATCCTCCACTCCTCTTGTCCCTCCTCAGTACCAGACAAAGTCCAATTGTCAAGAGGCTTAATTACAAGACGGAATGAATGTTTGCTCCTATTTTCATTCCAACCCTGTTTGGACCTGATGAGATAGGTATGGAGGAGGAAAGAAATTCAGCTCATTCTAGCACAGCTTTTTTGAGTATAGAAAGTCATTACCAGTGGAGAAGCGACTGGATCCGTTTCAGCCACCCGGACAGAGAAGTGGGACGTCCATAAAACAGATTGGATTGAAGGAAGAGTCTTAGCAGGAACAGATGTTGGGCCAATAATCACTCTTAAACGAACACATAAAGCATATGGCCGATGTGCACGCCAAAACACGAGGTCATAAACTCACATTTTTTTCTATGCATAAACACAAAGATGTTGCTTCTATGCGCTTATTAAAATGGAATATTTTCATGAAATCCAAAATGTTATAATGAAATACACACACATACATACATACATACATACATACACACATACATACACATAGTAGTCAGTCCCATGCACACATGGGACTGTGTGTCGGACGTGGTTGTCTGCAGTACGGGGGCCCCACAGGGAACGGTCCTGGCTCCGTTCCTCTTCACCCTCTACACTGCAGACTTCTCATACAACACACCCACGTGTCACCTGCAGAAGTTCTCTGATGACTCTGCAATCGTCGGTCTCATCACAGACGGGGACGACAAGGAGTACAGAGGACTGACGCAGGACTTCACGCACTGGTGCCAGTGGAACCACCTCCAGATCAACGCGGGTAAGACCAAGGAACTGGTGGTGGACTTCCGAAGGCACACACCCCCCCACACACCGGTGAACATCCAGGGAATGGACGTTGAGATGGTCACGTCCTACAAGTACCTTGGTGTTCACCTGAACAACAAACTGGACTGGACTCACAACTCAACGGCAATCTTTAAAAGGGGTCAGAGCCGACTGTATCTGCTGAGGAGACTGAGGTCTTTTGGAGTGCAGGGGGCGCTCCTGAAGACCTTCTTTGACTCTGCAGTCGCCTCAGCCATCTTTTATGGAGTGGTCTGCTGGGGCAGCAGCATCTCAGCTGCTGACAGGAGGAAACTGGACAAACTAATCAGGAAGGCCAGTTCGGTCCTGGGATGTCCTCTGGACTCGGTGCAGGAGGTGGGAGACAGGAGAATGATGGCCAAGCTGTCATCTCTCCGGGACAACGTCTCCCACCCCATGCAGGAAACCATCTCTGCACTGGAGAGCTCCTTCAGCGACAGGCTCCTTCACCCCAAGTGTGTGAAGGAGCGATATCGCCGATCGTTCCTTCCTGCAGCAGTCAGACTCCACAACCAGCACTGTTAGCAACACACACACACCTACACAACTACACACACACTCACACACACATCTACCTTTTAATTTATTTTAATTGCACATAACGTTTAATTTTAATTTAATTTATTTTAATTTATTTTAATTGCACATAAACGGATGTTATTCTTACTCTGTGTTATTCTTACTCTGTAACATGCTCTGCTGCTGTAACATTGCAATTTCCCCATTGTGGGACTAATAAAGGCAATCTATCTATCTATCTATCTATCTATAGGAGAGGCGGTTTGGTTCAGATTAGCTTTATTTTTATATTTCATGTGTCTATGATAGTTACAGAAAATCAAAACCCGAGACGGCATTTTCTGCAACAACAGGCAACAGGGTTTAAATGAATCATATGATGATAATCTAAGTGGTTTTACATTTTTATTTGATTACATTATTCATTACTTCTTGTTAACAATAGCCTGGGGTTTAAGAACCACTGACCAAAAGATGAACGGCAGCGCTTTTACGTCACTCCAGGGAACCACACTCATGACTAGAGTAATGACAAGGACAGTACAGGGGGTAATTAATGTGACAATGACCTCTGACCCCATTACCTTTGTCCGGGGGCCTAACATCCCACTACGCAGTGACATCACTGACCTCAGGAGTAATGGCTCCATGAAGCAGAAGGATGATGAGTGGTTTCATAAATCAAGGCAATCAATCTCATGAAACATGAACGTCACAGAAAGCAGAAACTCACCGACAAACACAGATATCACATGGTTGAACTGGGTCACCATCAATACCACCACGGACGGTCCAGTCACAGAACGCGTGTGCCATGGAAATTTCCATCACCATAAAGGTGGTACTTCCCGTACGCTGACCAGTTAATCGACATATGTGTTTTTCCAGCCACTGATAGACGTAAGCACTGAAGCTGTACCGTGGCGCCTGTTTGTCCTTCAGACTTCACCAGAAGTGATGACATCATACGCAAACGCACAGCAGAGTGATACTTTCTCACTAATATATTGTGGACAGACGGAGAGTGAGGTCGTGGTTAAGGCTGAAGCTGCTTATAGAAATGTATTTCTTTCTGTGACATCACTTAGGGGTGTGGTTACAGGTGAAAACCCAAACTAACCATGTTATTTTTGTACAAAGCGAATAACAAACACTTTCTGGTTCTGGTGCTATTAGAGTTAGAATATTAGTAGTCCATGTTTGTGTGTGAGTTGTTGTGTCTGAAGGACTGACAGTGTTAGCTGGGTTAGGCTCCAGCCCTCTCCCACCCTGCACAGGATAAGCAGTTAAAGAAAATGCATGGATTGTGTTTTTATGTATATTACAGATAACTGAAGGGAGAACATGCAGTAGGTCTGTGCCACCTCTCCCTCTCTCCCCCTCTCGTTCATTCTCTCTCCCTTTTTCTCACTATCTAACCCTCTCCTTCCCTCTCTCTCTCTCCCTCTCGTTCACTGTCTCCCTCTCTCTCCCCCTCACTTTCACCCACTCTCCCTTTCTTTCACTATCGCCCCATCTCCTTCCCTCTCTCTCCCCCTCTCTCGCCCCCTCTCTTTCACTCTCTCTCCCTTTCAATCACCCCCTCTCCCTTTCTTTCACTATTGCCCCATCTCCTTCCCTCTCTTTCCCGCTCTCTCGCTCCCTCTCTTTCACTCTCTCTCCCTCTCGTTCACTGTCTCCCTCTCTCTCCCCCTCCCTTTCCCCCCTCTCTCTCTTTCTCTCACGATCGCCCCCTCTCCTTCCCTCTCTCTCCCTCTCTCTCGCCCCCTCTCTTTCACTCTCTCTCCCTTTCAATCACCCCCTCTCCCTTTCTTTCACTCTCTTTCACTCTCTCTCCCTTTCAATCACCCCCTCTCCCTTTCTTTCACTCTCTCTCCCTTTCAATCACCCCCTCTCCCTTTCTTTCACTCTCTCTCATTTTCAATCACCCCCTCTTCCTTTCTTTCCATCTCTTTCCCTCTCTCTCTGACAGCCTGTTAGAGCTCAAGGTCGCCCACCCTGAGTCGGAATCTGCTCGAGGTTTCTGCCTGTTAAAAGGAGTTTTCTTTTTCTCACCACTGTCACCAAGTGCTTTCTCTCATTAAACAGTTGGGTCTCCTGTAGAATAAAGAGTTCAGTCTAGAGCGGGGGCATGAAGAATAAACGCTGCACACGCACAAAAGAAGTCATACGCCACTTTCAACGCAATCTATGGGATTTATTCTAAACTTGACAGGAGAATGTTGGTTCTCCACACAAACTCTGGACCATCCAATCGCACAAAACTACTAACTACTGGAAAGATGAAGCGAGAAACATTGTGAAATGAATAACAACAAATCCAAATGTTACCATTTAAAGCCAGTTTTACAACGAATAATCACCAGCGTTTGATTGATCTTCGAAATCTTTGACTGCAAATGAATCCTCAGATGTTTCTGTCATTATCAAACGGTATTTTATATTATTTAAATTTACTCATAAATGAAAAATAAATAGCCTCCTGGTTGTTTTAGTACATGAATGTGTTTGTTCAACTAACTGTATAAATTTGGTTTACACTAATTTAAAACAAAAATAAAACAAAATACATAGTTATCCAGCTCGTCTAACCCCTCATCAGTGTCGCCCCTCCCTCACTCCAGCCAGGAGGGATCCCCCAAAACCCCCACTAGTTTATCATCAACCCTCGAGCAGATTTTGAGTCACTGTTTCTCATTGATAAATGTCTACCACCTGATCAGAACTGTTTTTAATATGAGGCAGCGCCAGGGGCAGCAAGTATATGCTGAAGAGAAAGGGGCCAAGGACCGAGCCCTGGGGGCCACCTCAGGTCAGAGGGGCCACTGAGGAGAAAGTATTAACCATGGATATTGAGAAAGTCCTATTCGATAAGTAAGATTATTTTGGTATGTTGTAGCTTGTGAGGACTTAGTGTACAGAATCATGTAACTTGATTAAGCCAGAAAAGATCCAATAAGGGTCAAGAGAGGTCACTGACTGGACTACCTATCTGGTTTGCCCGGGACCGTCTCAGGACCCCCGAGGATGAGCTTAAAAGCATTACTGGAGAGAGGGATGCGACCCAACCCCTGTGTATGGGGAAGAAAATGGATGTGTGGAAGCTTCAGCTTTTAAATCAAGAACTTACACAGAACTTACATAAGACTCCATTTACTTAAATATACCGGCACCGTTATTCAAACACTAGCTAACAGCAGTCGGTCTGTTTCCTCAAGGCTCCCTGTGCCGACGAGAATCATGGACACGTACCAGTAAGAAAATCATGATGGCTAAACCAAGGAGTTTATATTCACACTTCTGGTTTGAGGCTGAGGGGCATCCTTCATCCCGGCCGAGGAAGAAACAAACTGCTGAGACCAGCAGAAAGAGAGAGAGAGAGAGAGAGAGAGAGAGAGAGAGAGAGAGAGAGAGGGAGAGAGAGAGATAGAGAGAGAGAGAACTACCCCTCCCTCTGGGCCTTTCCCCCGCTGGCACAAGATATGTGGAAACCTTCAGCATGCCAGTGAACTGTCTCTGTGAGTGTGTGTGTCATATTTTATTTATGATGGGTGTGTATATGTGTATTTATAGATGTACAATATACGCACATATACATATATATTCCGATGGGATGTGGATGAATCAGAAACCACGTGACAGCCGTTCATCACTTTGAGTTTGTGGGCGAATGTTTGCTAATATTTGTACCTCGGTTTTAGGATGTTGTTTTTTTCTTCTGTGTGTGTGTGCGTGTGTGTGCGTGTGCGGGTGTGTATGACTCACCGTTCTCCTCCCCAGATGCTTCACAGCCATCTTCATCATCGCACTCATCTCCACTGCCTCTGTCTGTCTGTGCACTTCCTCCCTCCTCTTCCTCCTCCTTTAAACTGGTTTTGCTCACCCAACCGAGCTCCAGCAACAGCTCCTAAATAAAGCACACACACGTTAAAACAGACAAGCTGGACACACACCTCCAAACACTCACACCGGGTCATATTTACATTACTTTCAGGCAGCGACATATCTCTCTTTCTAAAACTACATCCAAAGTCTCCTGATGATGACTCCTATAGTAATAGTTAATATAACACCATACAAAGCAGCTCCTATGGAACCCCTGTAAGTATTATGGGTTTTCTCCATTGACGGTCCCTATATGGAAATTTAATAAATTGCCTATTGGAAAATACATCATGGGCTGTCTCTGCGTTATCCAAAGAATAAACAAGGTAATACAGTAACACACATACATACAGGAATGGTTTTATACAGTCCAATGCAGCGGCTGTGAAACTCTTCTCAATAATGTTCCTTTCTAAATGACTTTTTTCCAGCCTGATCTACATAGTATAATTATGAAAGGGAAAAAAGACCTTTATAGAGAAACTATACCTACGCTGTCGTCCCAGACAACAATGGTTTACCCCAGAATTAATCCCAATTGAAAAATGTGTACCAACTGACTGGATCTGTTTGTTAAATGACCCAGTGGCAGCATGTAAATGCGAAAGACAAAGTAGCCAAGGACAGAGCCCTGGGGGACACCACAGGTCAAAGGGCATAACCATGACTTTTTGTTTTTTTTGCATATTTAAGCAAGTGAGGACTTATTATGTAACTTGATTAAACTAAAAAATATCTAATATAATATATAAAATAGTTCTTCTTTAAACTGTTAAGGGATTTATTTATTACCTTATTAGGAAGGTAGAGACGGTGAGCTAATCTAGTTCAAATTGACTATTTTCCATGGAACTCATTGTTTTAAAACCTGCTTGGTCAAACAATTTGACATTTTATAGTAAATATAGAGTCTAAGATACTAATTTAATAAATGACAGGAAAATCATTTTCCCATATTTTATTTCTTCTCTTGTTAAGGACATTAAAGGCTTCAATAAAGATGTGAGCATGAATGTCTCAGCAAAACCCAAAACAAAATGAACAAAATTGTGGTAATTAATAACTACCTGCACAATGACTTATTAATATTCTGGTCATTCTCAGCTATTTTAGTGTTAATGAGCAAATGCTACAGTCCTAAATTAAAAAAGGAAAGGCGGTATGTTTTTCTACAAGTCAGCTTGTAGGTCAATATACCGTTTATCCATATTTAACTTTAGACCGAGGGAGGCAAAGCAGAGATCATTAAATATTAAAACAAAAAGCAACTTCTTTCGGCTCTTTCTTTTTTAAAAATCTTTTAAGGGGGTCGCCGCAGACGATCGTCTCGCATATTTATTTGACCTACTTTTTTTACATCTTCCTGACACAACCCTCCCACTTGTCCGGGCCTGGGATCGGCACCAGATGTGGCTGAGTGAGCCGGTAGCACCATGGGACGTTGCCAAAGGGTCCACACTGGATTTATAATTAAATATTAAAAGATACACTTAGAGGTCAAATCTCAGCAACAAATTCAAAAGTAAGACGAGGATACATTTTTTTTTTAAGTCTAATTGCTTCACATGGCCATAAAAAAAACATTCTTGTATAAATGAACATGATACTGAGCTTTGTTACGTAACGGTGTCCCCTGTAGTCTACATATCCAAAAGATCCACCGAGTGAAATATCAGGTTTTTCCCTCACTTTCACATCATGTCTGCAGACTTTGACTAACTTACAGAGGACAGCACAAACTTCAGAAACTCTAAAAGATTAAAAGTTGAGTTATTAGCTTCTGGCACACATGCAGTGACGGGAACATGTAATTGGTTCAGGCTATGATGAATGCGTGTTGTAAAGAGTCAAGGTAAGTAGTACACGAAATCCAGCTGAACGCAGAGATAAGACAAACAGGCAGCCGTTTTAAAGGAGAAAAATATGTATTGTGCTGACATTTTTATTTTATTTCTCCCCCAAAGATAACATTTTTATATATACAGCAAAGCTGATGCCACCGAGATTGTAATATCTGTTCTAATGATTTATATGACCACTGTCTGGCAAATAAAATTACACAAAGGGCAAAACCAGAGTCAACTGTCTGGGATTCTATAATTACAAACATTATTTATTAGAAGTTGCTTATTGGCAGGCAGCAGAAAATCAATTCCAATGTGCCGTATTTAAATATGGCTTAAATCTGCTTTATAAATAAAATACATTTAACCCAACAACAGAGTGTGTAAGATATTACTATGTATTAGTTTTTGCACTAATGTGTGTGATACACACACATTAGTGCAAAAACTGAGAGGCAAATAGTTGACACAGTTCTTCGGAGTGCGATCTTCACAATGTTAAACGCTGTTGTCCCCGACAATAAGGGTAATTCCCTGAAAAGTCCCCAATCCCCTGCATTGTACAAATATTCTCCTGATTAAACCCCTAATATTAAATGTAAATAATTTATGCTCTTAAAGGGTGTTTTTCCCCCAAAAAAGCTCAACCCAGAGGATGAAAGATGAATTATTAAAGGAAGTTCGTATCAATTACTGTGCACCAAATTTACATTAATTAGGTTCGTCAAATATGTTAGAAAAACGTTGTTTTTTTTGCCCAGGGAGATGCCTGTACAACTCAGTTCCCCCCTGGTGAGTAAAATGTGACCTAATGGACTTAAATATGGTGTTTACAGTAAAGATATCCTGGGGTTGGTTCATTTGCACCATATTTGGACTAAATATGACCAACAGTTGAGAAATTATGGTCCAAAAACTTTGGGAGACAAAGCTCCCCCTAGTGACAGAAATATACAACTGACCTTTAACCAAAATCAAACCAGTTCTTCCTCACACTAAGGTCTGTTGGGGTATAAAATTTGAAAATGATCCATTAAACATTGAGATATCGCGTTTAACACAACCAATCTGCGGGCGTGGCAGCAATGAGGATAACATAACATAAGAGTTCAACCGCAGTATCGTTTCATAGTTATAGTGGACAGATTTCACAGAGACGTTTGTTTTACACACAGCACTCTTTTTAAAATAGATATTATGAATAGCTTGGTCTTGTAGGACGAGTTTCCGTACTGGACCTATGCAGGTCTGAGGACACAGCGAGGGACATCTGGCTCTCAGAGTACTGTCGGTGTGGGTCAACAGTGGAATCAAGGGGAACCAAGGTTACTGTATGAAAGCGGGTCCGTTGGGACGCGGAGACGGACCCCGCTGTGTGTGGTGATTCACCATCATGTCATCGGACTGCAAATGAGGGCTGAGGGAGGACAGGAATTAATTGCGGCGATGTGTCTCCCAGGGGTGTCTTCATAGTCATGTGGGCAGGCTTCTCATCTCAGCCCTCTCTCAACGTGACCCACCTGTCTGCAGAGACCCCGCGTGCATACGTTGTTGTTATTATTATTATTTTGATGTATGTTTGACATCTCCGTCCGGTGGCGGCCATATTGATGCAGCCACCGACACGACGGTATTGCTGCCTCATGCAGGTGTGTGCGTGTCTGATGTGTGTTTTGTCTAAATTCACACAATATAAAGAAGTGTGTGGTGAACCTGCAGGGTTGTGCAGAGATGTGGACGCGTCCATTTGTGCTTTAGAATGCAACCGTAGCAAAACAATAGGAGAACCAGACAGCACTTAGAGTGTGCAGTACAAATGACCAAGTATGACTGCAACGCCTCACCCGGAGTCTGCCATCACGGTGGTATCATTGTTTTCACTCCTGTGTGCTTGTCTGTTGGTTTGTCGGCAGGATTAGATATAAAAATAGATTTTACCATATCCTAGAGGGGATTACATTTTACTGATGTATCGTGTTTCACAGCATTTAAGATAAAAATAAAAACATACATTTTATTTTCATGTGCGATTAATGCCCATGAAATAAAAATCTGTTCAATATCATTCCATCTTTTCACACACGATATTTAGAGAAAATACAGTAAAACTAATAGATGCATTCAAGTTTTCTTCCAGGACAGTTTTCTCTCCTTCACTGATGAAGCCACTGTTGTCTTCTTCATCATCATCAAAGCATCAAAACTTCCTGCTCAAATACTGTGAAGTATGTCGACCATGGCATTTCACTGGTTGCCGTGGTGACTCACAGTACCTGAGCTCCAATGATGATGACCTTTGAACTCAGATCAGCTGTTGTGGAACAGAAACAAGTTTCTCATCTCAAGGTTGATCCACCCAGAGCTCAGGGTTAAACAAGGATTAGTTAAACCTGCTTTCTGGAATACATCCCTTTCACCATGTCACCATGAGGTTGCCAGGCAACCAGACGAAGATATGACTCCTCCCATAAAAAAAACAAGATTTGACTCCTCCCATAAAACCAAGATTTAACTCCTCCCATAAAACCAAGATTTAACTCCTCCCATAAAACCAAGACTTGACTTGTCCCATAAAACTGTGATTTGTTGTTTTTACAATGTTTTTTGACAAATATAAATGTATATATTATACGGGCAGCATAGTAGAGCAGCGGTTAGTACCTCGGCACAAAAATGTTCTGGCCTCTGTACTTTGTGGAGATTTCATGATTGTGCATTCCTTCAGGTGTTCTGTCTGCCTACCCCGGCGCAAAACATATGCAAAATTATGCAATTGTTGACCTACGTTGGATGAAGAAGTCAAGGATGACGGATCGACAGATTATGCAACTTAGTGATGGTAGGCGGCTCTCGTTACTTTTAGCCTGCTAGCTATTTAGCATTCACAGACACAGTTTAGAGAGAAGAGACGAAACCGCCTTCGGAAAAAGTTATACTTGCCAATGTTGCCATCTTTTGTCTCTTCAGGTGTATGAGTGTGTGTGTGTGTGTGTGTGTGTGTGTGTGTGTGTGTGTGTGCGTGTGCGTGTGCGTGTGTGTGTGTGTGTGAGTGTTGGTCCCACTGCCCTCCTCCTATGCAGGAGCAGCCCTCACCGGACCCATCCTGATTGGCTGAAGATGTTCTTACAAATTTTAATTAGAGGATAAGCGAGTGGCTGCACTAATAAGAATCCCGTTGGAGAGCGAAGCCTGGGTGAAAACAGAAGCCGGAGCTGCAGGGGTCTAATTAACACCTAAGACAAAATGAGGACGTCCAAAGATAAGAAGAAAAGACTGAAAGGAAGACGGATCTCCAAAACACGGCGGGTGAAGTAATTAAAATTCTGGGGAGGCTTCTCATATTTGACTCCTCCTCTCATCCTGGTTGTGCAGGAGTGTGAATGGAACACACGAAAGGCATGAGTAATTATTCATGCGTGGCACGCATTAATGTGTGGGTTTCAGATAGTTGGCTTCAGAGGAGGCGCTCGGACCCCTGGATTTCCAAAGGTGACTCTGAATTTGTTCGGGGACAATAACGGTTCAAAGACTCTCCACACATGCCGCAATGTGTTTGTGTGCACGGACTCACATTCTCACAATATATCAAAAGGATGGGGAGACCACACAGTGGTTGGAGGTGAGGACATTTTGCAATGCAGAAGAGCTGATTATATCGGACCCCCCCCCTCGCCGTTATGACCTGCTGATATTTACCGCCATCCATCTATGACGCTAGCTCACCAATTACAAAAATGTATGACCATGTATGTATAAGTAACCCCTCCTGGTGTGTGTGTGTGTGTTTCTGGTGGGTGCGCTCCGGCCACATGGAGGTAATAGGCTGAAAAAGTAGCAAACATAAATAATTACATGGAGCTGTGGAGCGTGTGTGTGGCGTGTGTGTTTTATGGATGGGGGGGTTTGCGCTGACTTTGCATTTTCTCCATGTAAATGCAGCGTGATTAATGGGCCCACTACCACAATTAGATGGAGCGTGGAGGAGAAAGCAACAACAGCAGGAATAGAAAAAAATAAACTTTGGTGTGTCCCTTGACTCCCCATGAATATCCTATCACCACAACATAAACACAAGTTTTATGTCCCGGGTTTCCTCGGCGCTTGCGGTCTTTCATTAACTCTGTGATAGACGTGGCAGTGGGAGGGTCCGTCTTGTTTTATTATTGCGCTGGGACTGAATGCTGTCTCATCTCCGTCTGGCCCCCTTGCCCCCCCGCCCCCCCTTGAAGGAAGTGGTCCGTCAGCGTGCAGATGATTACTGAGCTGCCTCCCCTCAGCTGATAAGCTGACACCGTAAACGCAGTTTTTCTGTCGCCCTGACGGGCAGAATTACATTTATTTACGTTGTTTCTGTGCCAAAGCTTCAGCGGGTAAGTGGTTCTGAGACAATGAGGAGACATCTTGAACAGGAAGTAGCTGAACTGGTGGTCAGCCACCAATCAATAACATCCCAGTAGTGGGAGAGAAAGACAATTAATCAACAATTTAATAGACTTGAATGCAATTTAACATCAGGTTTGTTTAGGTAATGATTTTATAGGATTGATGTGGTCATGTGTTGATGAGATGTTTCATATATTCATGTTACTGTGTATATTTATATCCCAGAGGTATAATATACACAATGCTTTTTTAAACATAAAACAAATCTTTGCGCCATAATTTCTCAACCATTGGTCCGATATGGTTCAAATTTGAAGGATATGAATGGGCTTGAATAGATCTTTATTTTATAAATCATCTTTTATTCTATTGGTTCACTTTTTACTCACTAGGGGAACTTCTTGATGGATAAATGCTGTATTCCGGACTTTCCTCAAAAATTATTTCATCGATCATTTTAAAATGTTATACGCAAATAGACCTTTGTATGAGGAAGAACTGCATTGATATTGTGATATATTAGTTATATATTTCTGACACTAGGGGTAGATTAGTCTCCAAAAGTTGTTTGATAAAAATCTCTCAACCGTTTCTCCGATTTAGTCCAAATTCTCTGGCATATTAATCCGCTCTAACAGATCCATCTAAATATTGTAAATATCATATTTGACTCTAGTGGTTCATAGTTTAGTCATCAGGAGTAAACCAACACACTCCACCGAGTGTGAATATTTCAGTTTCAATGCTTCTATATGACTGACAGCCAGAAGAGGATGCTGAAAGATAGAGGCACACACACACACAGACACACACACACACACACACACACAAACACACACACAAACACACACATATGCTGGGCCCGTTCAGCTAGCTTTAATAAACACACTTTCGTCACACGTTGAAGAAACACCAAGAGGTTGAGCTTCATATTTCACTGTCATTAAATCCAAAGATCAGACTGGGACTGACATCATCACTTAAGTAAGTTTATGAATAATTCCATCATTTAGCAGTGATCAACATTCATGCATAATGCTAACCACCTCGATACATCACACTGTCATGGCCAAGTAGACTACAGAAGATATTAATCTTCTACGGAGGAGTTATGAAATCAGTCACACAGCCTCGTTTCCTATGACTTTATCTACGTCTGCATCTAAACTAAGGTTCGCCAGAATACAGGTTTAAGCGCATTTGCATAGCTGGAGGAATTAATCCAGCCCAGTGCAATAATAAATCACAGCGGACAACAGTATAACCAATGTTCCCAGGCTTTCACCATCTGGTCAGAAACTTAAAGAGTGGAAATTGCGATTTCTTTTTTGGCCGATGCCCGTTTTAAAGTTTTAAAATCAAGAGTATGTATTTTAAATGCTCTTATTTTGTAAGATTACAGTGGAAGTAGGGCTGTGTAAGTATTCTGACCTGTTGACATTAATCCCCCCCCCCCCCGTCCTCCACGGCGTGAGTTTCTGAGACTGATCGTATGACATCTCGAACAGAGAAAAAAAACTCTGTAAGCCTTCTTCTCATGCTCAGTCCATTATACGTTATATGTAGGCGTTCTTCAGGGACTTCAGGGCTCCTGTCTGGCTCTGTGCTCGCTAGCTTTAGAAACTCTGCCAACGTTAGCGTTTTGAAACTTGTTATGTCCCTCGGGGTGATTAATTGTGTGGTGTCTAATTAAGTTTGTTGTGCTGACCGTTTTGGGGGTTGTGCCGACAAAGCTTCTTTTGTCCTTATGTTTTAAAAAGATAAATGACAGCACAGATACATACAGCGGGCTGGGGGCTGGCGCTGAGCTCCTGCTAGCTTTAGTCGCCCTGCTAATATTAGCTTCCTTAAACTTGCTATATACCTCGGGGTGATTACATTTGTGTGTTTAAGTTTGTTGTACCGAGCTTTTCTTGGTTGTTCCTCCACAGCATATTTTGTCCTTACTGGTGTTATAAATTGCAAGATTTGTGTTTTATAGTTTATTGGTTTACTCCAGGGTAACGAAAGAATGAATGAATTTCATGACAATCTTCAACACGTCGCTACACGATGATGTTGGAGCTAGCGGAATGTCAGTGGGTACCCATAAAGTAATGGGGGGCATCTTTAGGGAACCTCTTCATAAACAGGATCTCCGGTCAAGCAGTAGGTCAAAGTGAGGGTCAAGGTGAAGTTCTGAACACATGCTTATATTGGTGAAAGGTAATAAGGTCAACAAAAGAATCAAGAATCATCATCTGGCTCTATCATCCTCAGTGTCAGAGGGTTCTTCTAGAAAAAAAGTATGGAATATGGAGGCTCTGTACGGACATTTCGGAGGCTCATTCAGAGGCAACCCCAATGATACTTTGAGTGTCCTCATTCCGCTTTGAGTTCCATATCTTTATATCTTTGTGACAGCAGATACTTCATCCTCTTCTGACTGTCCTTTGCTTTTTTTCCATTTTCTTTTCTTCTGTTTGGTTATGGGTGAAAGATCACAAGGACACAAGAATCTCGATTGACATCAGACGATGCTGTATAAGCTTTAGGATGTGTTTGAGAACACAGGAACAGGAAGTCAGATCAACATGAAATCAAGGATTGTCTTTCCAAAGATTGTCAGGAGTGTGCCATGTTGAGAACGGTGTGGTGTTTGTGCGACCTTACCGGGCTCCTTCAAAAACCTGGACTGTTTCCTTCACTCATTCCGGCCCCTGGTTTACAACTGAACCCTTCGAACCCTAACCCTAACCCTGTTCACAAAGAAATGTACAATAACCACGTTCTCCATTACAAGAATACTCTCTCTACAGCTAAATCCACTTAATATGCAGATGGAATGAGCTGAGGTGAAGGGAACACAAGGGCCCTGTTCCCCACAGTTAAAAACATACTACCACCACCAGACTCTCTTTCTCCTCATCTGTATTCAGCCGCTTGTTGTAACTTTTTAATGCCACTTTTTATTGTAGATTTATAAGTCGATAAGATTCCCAAGCATCTGACTCCCAACACACTCTGCAGTTTGTCCTTTCCGGTTCTCTCATCCCCTCCCTCTTGTTCACCTTCGACTTTCAAACTTCCCTCTGTTGTTGAAATATCTGAACTTTAAGCCATGGACCTGTCAGTTAGACCCTCTTCCTCCTCCTTGGGTAAAAGCCTGCCTACCTTCTCTGTCCTCCCATATAACTGTCATCATACATTCCTCCCCCGCCTTTCAAATCCGCCACAATAACTCCTATACTCAAGACACCAGGCGCAGACCCCAACACTTTCAATAAACTTTCTGTTCAGTCTACAATCCTACAGCTGCGTCTCGGGTTCATGCTCACTTGTCTGACAATAACCTCTCTGAACATTTCCAGTCTGGTTCCAGCCAGATATCTCTGTGGCCGCACCCATCTCATCCAACTCAAAATCTTCCAATCCCAGCCATTTCCAGTCACATCAGGTGTTTCCCAGGGTTGTGTCCTGGGGCTCCTTCTGTTTATAAACTATATGCCTCCTCTTGGCCATACCTTGTGTAAATGTATCATCCACTTCCATTGCTGCGTGGATGACAACCAGCTCTACCTTTCCACACCACCCCTACCTCCACCCTTCCGCCCACCTCCCTTTTTGATTGACTCCAGGGAAATGCAATCCTGGTTCTCCTGCAGCTTTCTCAAACTAAACATTGATAAAACCGAGGTTCTCCTCATTGGGACCAAATCCACCTCGGCAAACCTTGACGGCTTTTCCATCACCGCTGACAACTCCTCAGTTTCCCTCTCCTCTCAGGTTAAGAGTCTGGGTGTCATCCTCGACGGCACACTATCGTTACCAGCTCACATCAAAAATGTCACATTCTGCTCATTACCATCTATGTAACATCAATCACCTCCGCCCGTCACTCACCCTCAACCGTAACGCCATTCTCGTTCACACCCTGGTCACATCACGCATTGATTACTGTAAAACCCTTCTCTTTGGTCTCCCTCTCAAATCCATCCGTAAACTTCAACTGGTCCAGAACTCTGAATCCCAAATCATCGCCAGAACCCCCTCCATCAATCACATCACTCCTGTCCTTCAGCAGCTTCACTGGTTCCTGGTCAAATATCGCATCGATTTCAAGATTCTCTCTCTGCTCCTCGTTATCTCTCAACATCAACACACCCACCCGCACCCTTAGGTCTTCTTCTTCCATCCAGCTCAATGCGCCACCCACCTGCTTGACCACCAGGGGATCTAGAGCCCTCAGACGCTCTGCCCCCCCGGGCCTTTGAAACTCCCCCCCGCCAGACAACCATAACATTGACTTTCCATTTTAAAATCTCATCTCAAAACAAAACCTCTTAAAACAGAATATTCAGTTAGATTATTCTTCATCACTCACTTCATCACACTAATCCTCTGTTCATATGATCTCTGTAAATTTGTCCTGCTGATTTCAATGACGTATTCTTACGTTCTTTCTTTAAACTCTGCCTTGTAGAGTGTTTTGAAGGGCGCCTATATATAAAGTGTATTATTATTATTATTATTATTATTATCATTATTATTACCTGTGTCAGCTGCTCCAGCCTCACTTTCATCCCCTTCAGGACAGGGTCGGTGTTACGGACGATCACCTCCGGGTTTTCCCTCTGGGCTTTTAAAGTGCTGTCGACCACACGACCTGCATAACTACAGGGAGACAGAGGAGGAGTTAGACGTTTGGAACGCTCTGTCCTACTTCTGGCTGTTTCTATGCGTGACAATGGTGCTCTGCTGTCCCAGTTTTCCCAAAGTCACCAGACCAGTGTGTTCTGGCAGAGACTAATGATTCAGTCCTGAGCAAGACAACACACACACACACACATGCACACACACACGCACACACACACACATACTGTTAATTTGTTTACACCTTGCACAAAGACCCAACAAACAGCACATTCTCAAGAGTCCCTTCATATATTCAGCCGAGGTTTAAGCCAGGAGAGAATAAAACACAACATGATACGTAAAAAAAGGGTAACCATGACAATGACACCTTTTTCGCTTAAAAAAAAAAAAGACTGTGAATTTGTATTTTTATGTATACATGTGTATATGAACGTTAGTTTGATTTCTGTAATGTATTTGAATAATGTGAATTTAAATCAGCATCATCGCTGGATGCCCCTTACCCTTCTACGCCAGTGGTTCTCAAACTATGGTACACGTACCACTGGTGGTAAGCAGGCTCCCTCTAGTGATTCGCAAATCAATCTCTCAAATTGCCTACTTTACTAAATTAAATAAGATTATTTTAAGAACGTATAATACTATCGAAATACTGATTGAAATTAAGATATTGTAACCATGAGGTGATTTCAATGAACTTTAAAATAAGTTTAGCCTTTCCTGTATTCTTATTCTGTTGAGACGTCCATCAGCCTTCTAAGTAGTCGGGTTGTGGCGCAAGCCAAGCTGTTGTAAGCTAAACTTTGAGGACAAGAAGGCAGTTAGCAAAGGAGGCTAAAATCAAGCGTGGTTTAATAACAATGCAATCGTGACTTCAAGCAGGAACCTTTAGGAAGATTAGTGTGGATCAGGAGGAGAATGTTATTAGCAGCGTTGTAGACACTGCAGTGGAAGACAGTGAACACAGCAGCATCCCTGAATCAACAGCATCAACCGGCGAAAAACCGTAAGGAGAAATGACTCGGGTTACATCACATTTGAAATGTGCATTTACTAGGACTTACAGTTGTAGTTAATGTTCTCACCTGCTCTGTGTGTGTACTGTAAGTGTGTGTACTGTATGTGTGTGTACTGTATGTGTGTGTTCTGTAAGTGTGTGTATTGTATGTGTATGTACTGTATGTGTGTGTACTGCATGTGTGTGTATTGTATGTGTATGTACTGTATGTGTGTGTACTGTAAGTGTGCGTACTATAAGTGTGTGTACTCTATGTGTGTGCACTGTAAGTGTGCGTACTGTATGTGTGTACTGTAAGTGTGTGTACTGTATGTGTGTACTGTATGTGTGTGTACTGTATGTGTGTGTTTTGTATGTTTGTGTAGTCTATGTTTGTTTACTGTATGTGTGTGTGTACTATTAAGTGTGTACTGTATGTGTGTGTGTATGAGGGGCTTCCCCTTGCATTATAATTGTGTTAAAGGAGTTAAGTGACAGTTCCGGTGCTTCTTCTTTGCACTTTGGAGGTTGTGGCTGAGTAGTCAAGGATAAATATTTTTTTCCTCTTTGAACTACGTTTAACTGAATAGGGTAACCTTCTTCTACTAATGTATTTTTACTTGGGTCATAATGGTGGTACATGGAGCGCCTGATATATCCTGAGGTGGTACATGGTGTAAAAAGTTTTTTTTCCATCCAAACCATCCATCCAGATGATTATCTGAAGAATGTTAACCTTTTTACTCTTTTCTTCAGTTTTTTCAATCTAACTTAACTTATCTAACTCCGAATACCTACTTTTTATTCCTTCTTTTTTTTTTTACAGTTATGTGAATAAAAGAATTGATCTTGTTATATCGGGTACAGAAGCAGATGAATGTTCCCACAGTTTTGTACTAAACGCCAAAGCTCAACACAAAGGTGGTCAAAAGAGGAGAAAATAGACATGAGTGGTGACTAAAAATAAATCCATTTTTGACAACTGAAAGGGAATTTACGGTAAATACTGAACACCAAAACCAAAACAGTTCAGCAGGTATTTTAGAGACATGAAAATTGCAAAGATATTCCAAAGCACTCTCCTTTAACAGCTGCTAAAAAGCCTTTTTTCTAATGTAGTTAAACCTTTGACCTTTGACTATATGCACACCCTCAGACAAAGAGCACCTCCAGGTTACACACTGTTTCAACACACAGCCAGTTGATCTGAATCCCTATGACGACCAAACGCCACCCATCAAGCTCCTGAAAAGAAGGGAACACTCGGGGAGTCGTGACTGTGATCATCTTGAATACTGATGTTCCTCTCTCTCTGCTGCCTCATGGGCGAGTTTCACATCATTATGTCTGTGTGGCGCTGTAGCAGTGGGTGGATCAAACGGAAGATGAAATGAGAGCAGAGCCAAAAAGAATAAACACGAGCAGTTTTACAATCTCTAAACTAGCTTTTTGCTAGCTGAAATACATCTGGTGTCACGCTGCCGTCCTCGGGGAATATAACTGAAAAGCCCCCAATCCCCTACATTTTAAAAGCAACGTGAAGTTATGTCCAAAAAAACTGTTTTTAAAAAATCCCCAGGTGAGTAAAAAATGAATTATAAAAGTGAAATACAATATACGTGATTCAACTCGATTCGTACGCACTTAATTTGGACTAAATCAGTCTAAAAATAAGGAAGTTGAAAAACACATTGGTTTTTTCATAAAAAAGCTTCCAGAAGTGGGCAAAATGTAAATTATCAGAGTAAATTATGATAAATAAAAGATAGAGCTCCTCAGATTTGGACTAAGTCCGACTAAAGCTAAGAATGTTAACTCCTTAAAACAGTGTTTTTCATTAAAAAAAGCTTCCCATAGTGAGGAAAATATAAACTTTAGAGTAAAATACAATATACGTGATTCAGCTCGAGTCAATTTGATTCACTTAATTTGGTCTAAATCACACTAAAGGTAGGAATGTTGAAAAAAAAAGTTTAGTTTTTTTTTTGTAAAAATGTCCCCCTAGTGAATAATATCGGAATTATTAGTGTAAAATACGAAATATTTCCCCTGGCGCTTTTAAAACCCGCCTACTGCTCCCCCATGGGTGGGTCAAATGTAGAGAAAGAATTTCCCCTCGGGATTAATAAAATATCAATTATTATTATAATTATAATTATTATTATTAGTCGTAGTAGTATCATTATTATTATTATTATTATAAGGGATAAATCTCCTTGAGTTGATTCATTTGCACTTAATTTGGACTAAATCGGACCAATGGTTGAGAAGTTATGACCCCAACACTTTTGGAACCCCCCCCCCTAGTGTTGGAAATATACAACTAACCTTTACGAAAATCACACGAGTTCTTCCTCACACTAAATCCTTAGTGGGTATAAATTTTTAAAATGCATGAAATAGTTTTGGAGTTATGGCATTAAGTATTTGTTTTTGGGGGGTTATAATGAAGAGCTGAGTCCAGATTACTCTCATCATGAGAAGAAAGAGTGGCTCAGGTGAACCACCAGAGAGAAGATTCACGGTGGAAGTCATCTGAATCTGAGAAATAAGGCTTGACTGGGGCCATAAGATGCTCTGGTGAGCCTGTCGTCTGGGGGCCATGCTAACCAGAAGCCTCCAGCACTTCCCAGCCTCTGATTCTCACACATGTTGTGTTTTCACGCGTGGTTTCCTGACAGAAGGGCAAATCCAGGTAAAGGTCAAACATCACACGGCACATTCAGCACACACTCCCTTTGTTTGCTCTCATTTATTTATTTTCCTCTTCATTAGGCGTGACGCTGGTAAGTCGTGATAGCTGGAGTCACAGAGGTGCTCCCGAGCTGTCTCCGTGAGAGACAGGCTTTCCATTCCGGCTTCAGGGCGAGTGGGCATTAAATATGCAACCAATCGCCTATAAAACATCAACAGATCAAGAGCTGCATGTTTAATTTAAGAGCTGATGAGATTACAGATTCCCATGGGAAAGTCAGGCCATTACAGAGGCAAAAATCATATTCCACTGTGTGTGTGTGTGTGTGGTGTGTGTGTGTGTGTGTGTGTGTGTGTGTGTGTGTGTGTGTGTGTGTGTGTGTGTGTGTGTGTGTGTGTGTGTGTATGTGTGTGTGTGTGTGTGTGTGTGTGTGTCTGTTTGGTGGAAGGAGACGGCAAACAATCATAACGAATGGAAACAATAATAACTGAAGCAAAGGAAATCATCGAAACATCATCCGGTTGATCTTTAAATATAGCAGCTATAAGGAAAACAGTGGTTAGTATCAGTTCTGCTGGTATTTTCCATGATTATTAGAGGGATGGGAATTCTGCTGTCAGTGCAGAGGATTAGTGCAGGAAAATTGCAGAATGATTAACATCATGACTGCAGGAGAAGAGCGGCTGGGGAGGAGGGAGGGTCTGTGTACGGAGGAGGAGGAGGTAGAGTTAGGACTGGATTTATGGTCGGACATGGTCGTCCTGCTGTGTCGCAGTGTTGGTTTAGATTTATAGACGGATGTCAGATATCCAGTAACTGTTTGCACCCTTTCTTTGTCTTTGTTTTGTGACCCATGGAGGGAACATCCACCTCATTTCTTTATCAGTACGACACAACAATCGGTCGGTTCCCTCTTTTTGAGGAAGCCAGCTGAGGTGTACAAACCAACATGAGCAAATCTGTCACATCCTGAAACCTTTCGTCGAGTCCTTCGATGTCCGTTTATGTGTTTTTCAAGCCGTATCTGATAACTGATAACAGCTGCTCCTCGCCATCGACACTAATGAATACAGGATTTATGATTCACCACGATTTCATTTTTGTATTCTTAAGAGTTTTGTCGTGTTCATATCCACCCATCCATTTTATTCTTCTTATCCGGTGGCAGCAGGCAAAGAAGGGCATTCCAGTCCTCCCTCTCCCCAGAAACACTCTCCACTTCATCATGGAGGGTTCCATGGCGTTCCCAGGCCAGATGAGACATACGGTCCCTCCAACATGTTCTGGGTCTACCTTTGGATTATCCCTAGTTGGACATGCCCGAAAAACTTCAAAAGGGAGGCTTCCATGAGGAATCCTGATCAGATACCCAAACCACCTCAACCGGCTCCTTGATCGGGGGGTTTGTGTGTCTGTGGTCCTGGTAGGTGTGTTGTTAGGTGTGTTGGCACCTTGTAGGGTATCCCATACCCCCTTTCCACGATAAAGAACCTGGTGCTAGTTCGGTGCTGGTGCTAGTGCCAGTGCTTTTCCATTGGCAAGGAAGCCAAGTCAGAGACACGCCATTACATCACTGTCTAGTCAGCCAGAAACGCCCGCGCCATAATCAAGCACAACAACGAAGACGGACAAGCTCATCTTCTCCATGCAAGTGCTGTTCCTGGCTTTAACAAGCCTATTTTGAGATCCATAGCTGGAAAAAAGGTACCAGGGCAAAGAGGTCTCAGGGGAGGGGTTAGTCTAAGAGCAATTCAAAGACTCCAATGAATGAACTTCTCTCCAGACCGGAGAGAGAGACATGAGCTCATCAGTGAGAGACAGGAGCTCATCGGTGAGAGACAGGAACTCATCGGTGAGAGACAGGAACTCATCGGTGAGAGACAGGAACTCATCGGTGAGAGACAGGAACTCATCGGTGAGAGAGGAGCTCATCGGTGAGAGACAGGAACTCATCGGTGAGAGACAGGAACTCACCGGTGAGAGAGGAGCTCATCGGTGAGAGACAGGAACTCACCGGTGAGAGACAGGAGCTCATCGGTGAGAGACAGGAGCTCATCGGTGAGAGACAGGAACTCATCGGTGAGAGACAGGAGCTCATCGGTGAGAGACATGAGCTCATCGGTGAGAGACAGGAACTCATCGGTGAGAGACAGGAGCTCATCGGTGAGAGACAGGAACTCATCGGTGAGAGACAGGAACTCATCGGTGAGAGGCAGGAGCTCATCGTTGAGAGACAGGAACTCATCGGTGAGAGACAGGAACTCATCGGTGAGAGGCAGGAGCTCATCGTTGAGAGACAGGAACTCATCGTTGAGAGACAGGAACTCACCGGTGAGAGACAGGAACTCATCGGTGAGAGACAGAAACTCACCGGTGAGAGACAGGAACTCATCGGTGAGAGACAGGAACTCACCGGTGAGAGACAGGAACTCATCGTTGAGAGACAGGAACTCATCGGTGAGAGACAGGAACTCATCGGTGAGAGGCAGGAGCTCATCGTTGAGAGACAGGAACTCACCGGTGAGAGACAGGAGCTCATCGGTGAGAGACAGGAACTCATCGGTGAGAGACAGGAGCTCATCGGTGAGAGACAGGAACTCACCGGTGACCACATGCAGGGATGGGCGTTGGGGATCGGGTGCGAAGCATACTTTCAATGAAAGTTGTTTTCCTATTGGTTCTGTTTATTGGCAATCTTCTAATTATCAGCCATTAGCAAATAATACAAAATTTTGCAATTATTTAAAATATCTTACATTATCTGTTTGACACTTTAAGTCACTCAACTTTCAGAGTGAGACCTGATGCCATGAAACTCTTGTATTAGTGCATAACATTTTCAATTTGCTTAGAGTCATTACACAGATGACAGCATACAAGCCATCGTATCTAATCTCTGTAAGAATTTAAATCCACTTTTACGTCTGCGATGAGACAATACGGCAGAACCCAGCAGAGCGCGATGGTACATGCACTGACGCAGGTACGAGCAGATTGATTCACAAATCTTAAAGGATATTGGCGTGCATATTAATGCATTAACTCAAGTTGAAGGTTTCAGCTGTTGCTCCCTATCTAATATATAAAATCCAAGGCAACAGGAAATGAATAAGAGAGGAAACAGCAGAGGGGAAAGCGACAGGAATGGAGAAGTGGGATGAAGGAGGAGGAAAAAAAGAAATTTAATTAGAAACCAAGAACTTTGCCAAGGTGGGAAATCTCAAGTTGCCTCAGAGTCTGGGAAATATTCTGGCCATCAGAGTCAAGACTGACAGCGACTAATTTGACCTTTATTACACAGTAATAACACTTGCTGCAGCAGATGCTGTTTGACCATAACACAAGATGTTCCATTGCTGGAAAACTCTATTGGATATTTGTTTAAGAGCATTATTGTTTACCCCTATTTTTATATCCATCTCATAATAAACCGTGACGGATCGTCAAACTAACTTTAGAAGGATACAAAGGCTGTATTACAGGAGGAGGTGGAACATTGTTTCAGGACACCAGTGGACCAAAAATAAATAATCCATATACTTAGAAGCATTAAAAGAAACACGCAAGATGGTGGATTTTCCGCCTTTAAACAAGACATAGGTCGATAGACAGCAAGGGTTATTCCATCTCTCATTAATGAACTGATTTAGTCCTGTGAAATGCAGTGGTGGGGTTTGTAATTATCTCCAGTAATGGGTCCAGGAGGTGAACAGTAAGTAGCATCTAATGGGCTGAGGCGTAAACATACGTTCTAGCTAAATAAACAATATTCCTCCCTAAACTGTCTCCTTTATGCTCTACTAAGATAATACATATCCAAGTTTGGGCTATAATTGTACTAAACGAATGCCTTCAGCTGTTCTTGATCAGCTTTTCCAGGATAAGTGACGGCGAGGACAGCGTGGTAATTGGACGATTCTTATTGGGGTCACCGCGATCAACAAATGCTAAAGAGACTCTACCAGCCCATTTCAGCGACTTTGATTATGCTAAATGTAATCCAAAGATCAATGATTAATAGATTATGCTCTGCTGTGTGATGATTGGTGCAAAAGAAGGAAGAAAAAGTTGGCTGTGTGCGCCGATCATCCTTTGAATGAGATGTTCTGTCTCTGCCAACAGCGAATTCAAATTGGTGGAAGCGCGAACTCACTTAATTCTTATCAACCACCACATTTACGGCGTTAGAGTGCAGAGCTGGCGGCTTTATTTGTTTTCATTTGACATTAATGTGTTGTTAAGTTCAATCAAAACAAATGAGTTCAAGCAAAATGAGCAAATAGATTTAGGCTCTGCATTCATCCTCTGAATGTTGGCTTCATCTGTGGCCTTCAGCTCTGCAGCCATTTGCAGCTGAGCCTGAAGACGTTGGCAGGAGAGCCGGCACCTCCAAATCTGATGCAACGGATCTCCGCTGGACAACGAGGGACGGTTCCCTCTGGGTTTGGGGGGTCAGTTTCTGCCTCAAGGGAAGAAGTTTGAGTATTTTTGGGTCTTTGACTTGCGATCTGGTGAGGCATCAGCACTCATGTGGGTTCTGGAGGAGACCACAATGATAGACAGCTGATCCATCTTGGTTTACCGATCAGTGTTCTAAGCCTGGATGGACGGATGGACGGACGGATGGATGGATGGATGGATGGATGGATGGATGGATGAATGAATAGAAGCCTGTATGTTGGATGCATGGATGGATGCAGGAAAGGTTGGATAGAAGGACGCATGGATATATGAATGCATGGATGGAGGGACATATGGATGGATGATTGCATGGATGGATGGATGGTTGGGTACATGGATGGATGATTGCATGGATGGATGAATGGATGGATGGGTGGATACATGGATGGATGCCTGCATGGATGGAGGGATGCATGGATGGAGGGATTGATTAATTGATGTATGGATAGCTCCATGAATGGACGGATGGGTGGATGGTTGTATGGGTAGATTAATAGATAGTTGGATGGATGGATGCAATAATGGATGGATGGACGGACGGATGGATGGATGGATGGATGGATGGATGGATGGATGGATGGATGGATGGATGGATGGATGGATGGATGGATGGATGGACATGAGTATTTCATGCAAAGGTTAAATCACAAAAATAATTCCTGCTGTCAGGCGTCTCAGTGGGCCGACGGTCTCAGTAATAAATGAGAGCTTTGGACTCCCCCTTCTGTTGAAGTGGAGAAGAAGCTCTCAGCAGCACATGTAGCAGCATCCTCTACCGTCTGACACCTGCTGCTCTGCTGAACGTACTGGAACCAGTCGGCGCTGTGAGTGAGCTATGGGCCTGATTACAAATCGTCAGAGTCTCCGTCTGTTTGACAGCAGATGATCATATTTCACAGACGTGAAGACACAGAGTGGCGAGACTGTGAGTGACACTTAATGAGATCTGGAGAACCACAGACATAAATCATCAGCACACATAATCACATAGCTGCTTTGCCGTTGCCCTCAGTTACTGCATGGTTGTCCACGGTAACACACACACGCACACACATAAAACACACACACTCACACAGATCCACTCTCCTGTCTCATCTCTACAGTAGATGTCGAAAGCGGGGGCTGACCACCAAAGACACACACAAATGAAATGACCTGAGATAGAGATCTGAGCTGAGGGGGAAGTGTAATTCCAAGATCACAACCTCACTTGACAGTGCTGCATTCCCTCGGAGCATCTTAAACACATCAGTCACACGTTCACAATAACACTTCATGCTGACACCTGAGGGTCTCTGCTCATGCCTGGAGGTGGCAGAGCCATAACGCCGGGGTTAGGGTAGGTTTGGAAAAATGCTCACAAGTTTAACTCTGTATGTCATATTATTATCCAAACCTGTAGACAATTGTTTCCTTTAGGTTTTCATAACATTTCCCGGACTCTGTGAAGCAATATTGACTTAATCTATTTAAAAAGTTGAATGAGAATTATTGATGTCATGTTTATTAGGTTGGTGATAAGATGCCGCCCTCTTCTGGACAAATCCAGCTACTGCAGCTCACGCTGGCCTCAGCAGAAGTGCAGTTCAGTCAGGTGAAAAAGCTGCAAAAAACATCCCTATAAAAGTGTTATAGTAGGAAGTATGAATATCCTTGCATAGTATCGAAATGTCAATTAATTCTCCTACATGTTGGTATGAGTCTGTGAGTTTAGTGTTCAGGGAAATATTCATCTATCATCTGTTGTCACAAACGCATTTCTCCATTTCTGATTTATATCAGACATTCATGGTTAGGAGGGAAATGGTTGTTTTAAATTAGCCACGGATGGGGGCTGTGACATTAATGGAAAAAGGTCGATACAAAGTTGTTCAGTGCAGGTATAACTTCAATAATAGTACTGCTATTAATAAAAATAATGAATTTAATATTGACTATGAATAAAGCTAATATGAATAATAATGTAGTAAAAACAAACGTACACATTCCGCGTGTACGTCTGCCTATCTATTGTAAATAAATGTTATAATTGCATTGACGGAGGAGGCTGAGACAGGAGGTAATATATAACAAAAAGGAAAAAAAAGTCAATCATGTGCAAATTTACGAAATAACAGTGAAAAATGGTCTGAGATGCACGGATGATGGAAGATGGTTTAAAAGAAGATGAAAGAAAAGTGAGATA
>JBBDHG010000022.1:145000-152500 GCA_037951165.1 Lophius americanus
CCAGACTCTTGGAAGCCAAAATAATTACATTTAAATTCTTCTTCTTTCAATGCAGCATTTGAATATTAAACATTTGTTTCTGTTGCTTCAGCTGTGACACCATAACTTATGATTTCACTTTCTCTCCAACAAGGTTTTCCTTCTCATCATTCGTCCATGACGAAATCATGTCAGCATTAAACGCCAGAGAAGAGCTCCTAGCTCCAAAATTCATCCAACATGCCTTACCCCACGTTGGAGCAGCACCTACCTCTCTACCACATCCTGGCCACTCCAGCAGGTGTGCTGCTCCACCTCCATCTCGCTCTCACACAGCATCTCTGGCAGCTCTGAGAAAAACCACTGGTACCGCTGGATAGAGCCCTCAAACTCCCTGAAAGAGAAGGCGCTCAGTTAAATGCTCCGGTGGTTTCCACTCACAGTAGGATTAATGAAACATGTGCAGGTGTTTGCCCCCATTTAGACGAGTCAGGTCCGATTTCCTGTAAAATCCCTTCTGACAAACTCTGGTGAGCCCTGGAAAACAAGGTGGGGAAGGGATCATGATGTTGGGATAGTGGTTGCATGACTAAAGGACTGAATGACAGAGTGTCACATGACTCTAGTTTCCACTCATGTTTCATTTTGTCTCCCTCTTTGTGTCTCTTTTCTTCTTTTAATCTGGTTTGCATGTTCAATGTTGTGGTAAGTATAATGACAAACGGTGTATTTACAGCATATTGTGTGGCTTTTGTTTATGAGATTTCTGTTTGTGTACTGGATTAGCAGGTTTGCCTGAATGCATCACTTCACATTGACAAGTGAGGCAGACGTCTGTAGTTTCTTATACAGTTAGCATAATGATATTCCATTACTAAATGTATAGATTTTGAATATTGGCGGTTCCATGAATAGCACCACATTGACCAGCGGAGGTGCTAACCTAACCTCCAGCAGACTGACCGGTTCACCCGTCTTGTTTCACAGTCGTACGTCCATCTTTGTAGTTTTTTGAGTTTAGACAGAATTTATAGGATAATTTACACAGAGGGAAATACTCAGTTCAGCTGCTTCTTCTTCAGCTTCTCCACAGTAGTTACGAATATCTCTCAATCCATTTATGATTTTTAACAATTATTTTCTGTATCCCTAAAAATTCAGGGATATTATAGAATCGTCTTTGCCGCCGCCACCGACCATTGGGACAAATCCTTCATGTTAACGTGAAAACTCAAAAAGAATTTCATGCATTATTTTAAGATTCTATACCCCCATAGACTTTATTTTGAGGAAGAACTGTATCGATTTGGGAAAAGGTCGGTTGTAAATTTCGTTTACCTCATGATAAAGAACTATTTCTTACATTATAATAATTTCCCTGAAAAGTTGGGGAGGTTATGGAATCCACTGCCGACGCTTCCGCCGCACATTCTTCATTTCAACGTAATACCTCACAACGTATTTCATGGATCATGTTCAAATTTTACATCCACAAAGAGCTATGTATGAAGAAGAACTGGATTGATTTCGGGAAAGGTCGGTTTTAAATTACCGACACTAGGAGGAGATTTATCTGCAAAAGGTTTAGGGCCATTATTCCTGTGTTGGTCCGATTTGGTTCAAATTTGGTGCTCATGAGTCGACTAAAGGAGATCAATCTTGATATAATTTACTCTTATAGTTCATATTTTACTGACTATGAAAAGTTTTTAATTGGGGCGCTTAATGAGGGGGATTGCCTGGACCTCTTAGGGTTTGGGGGCTTGTCGTAGGCCTGGTTAAAAGATAAATAGATTTACCTGGACAGTTTTTTCAGACTGCGACTCTTGTCTCCTCTGGAACCTTTAAGAAAGAACGACCTGGTGGGACAAATACATACAAATATATGTTTAAAATCATTTTCATCTTCTATGGCTTCATAAGAAAAAAGAATCTCCCTCTTTTTCATAACCTGAAAACTTTTTCCTCAGATATCCTAACCTTCTAAGCGCAAACACTTCATCAAATGTCTGTGGCCCACCTTCTGCTTTGCTGCTGCAGATACTGCTGAGCCGGTGGACCCACTGAGTGAGCTGACGTCCCAGAAGACCTCTCTGACATCGCCGATAGAGCCGGGCTCACAGACGTCAGAACACGTGACGTGGTGGGAGCAACTCTGGGACCGGCTGTCTGGGATCCACACACCTTCTCCACCTGAGGAGGAGAAAGTCGGCACTTTGGAAAGACTAATGATTTGGCTGCTTTCCAGAGGAGTGCAGACCGCAACATCCCCTGGGATGAGATCAATTTTGAATATTGGCAGTTTCATGAAGATCAACTCATTAAAAAACTCGAGTAGATGAGTAGATCCACATTGGCCAGCGGTGGTACGAAGATAAAATCCAGCGGGCCGACTGGCTGACCCGTCTTGTGTCACAGTTGTACGTCCATCTTTGTGTTTTTCTTGAGTTTATCCCATTAATCTGGTAAAATTCTTAACGACAATTGTAAAAAAAAACTTCCTTTCACTCCAACATGTCAATACTGTGTTCAGTTATTTTGTTTCTTTGAGTTCTTTTGTGGTTTATTTTGTGTTGATTCTCTGATTTTATTTGAATATTTATAGTCAGCATCCTGCTCTGTGTTTCTTGTTTTATTTAAGTCTGTGTCTCTCGGTCCTCTGTTTCAGGATGTTGTTGATGTGTCCGTCACGTGTCGCAGCCATTCTTTCCTTTTGTGTCCTAGTGAGTAGGTTCCTTGTGTGATTGTTTTTTTGGTGGATTTCATTGTTTTGGACCTAACCCAGCCACTAACGGGTCACAAGTCAGTATGTTTTTAGTGCCGGTCCCAAGTCTGGATTAAGGGGGAGGGTTGTGTCAGGAAGGGCCTCCAGCATAAAACCTCTGCCAGACCAATATGCGGAACACAAAACTGATTTCCAAACCGGATCGGTCCGGGCCCGGGTTAACCACCACCGCCACTGGAATTCTTAACCAGCAGGGTGCCAGCGGAATTTATGCTACTGTTTGTCGAATAAAAAGAAGACGAAGAGGGGGAAGAATTTCCAGGAAACATCGAGAGATGAGGAAAGGCAGCAGTGTACGAGTGAGAGTAGGAACATTATTGTCAGAACAACGACAGGAAAAGGTAGAGAACTAGCTGATATGATGGAGAGAAGGAAAATAGATATACTGTGTGTCCAAGAGACCAGGTGGAAAGGCAGCAAGGCTAGAAGCATTGAAGGAGGGTAAACACTGTTCTATCATGGAGTTGATGAAAGGAGAAATTGGGTAGGGGTGATTCTGAGGGAGGAGTATGGGAAGATTGTTCTGGAGTTGAAGAGAGTGTCAGAGAGAGTGCTGAATATGAAGATATAAATTGGAGGTGTGATGATGGAGAAGTACAGAGAAGGTCAGAAGGAGTTGAATTTTGTCTTTGTTGACTTACATAAAGTGTACTCCTTCCAACAGATCAATGTCGTGGAAGAAAAGGTTTACGTGTTGCCTCATTTATCCAACTAAGCATTTTTAAGTTCAGATGCTGAGCTTATATGACTTTTTTGTTATAATCTGTTCAATTTATCAGCACTGGCCTGGTGTCCTGAGTAGGGAAGTTGTCATCATCAAGTGGGCACCTTCATCATTGGCGTTTCGTTGACGCGCCCAAAACACTTCATGATGGGTTCAACAGCAAAACCCCTTCTGTTTTTACCCTGCTGCTGGACATTATGCAGCCCGTTTGGGGTCCTTTCCTCTCCCTAAAGCAAGTTGCTGCTTTGCTCAGCAGCCTCAGAAAGCGACTTGACGGCTTGTCTAAAGGTTTTCCTCCAACCCCCATACTCTTCAGGAGCCTACGAACCCTCTACAACCAACCACTACGTTGTTCTGCCTCAGCTGCTATGTCTGCATATTTCAGGCTTTTCCCTTTGAATGCTTCACCAACTGCAGCCTCCATGGTACCGTTAGGTCCACAATGTACAAGTTGACCACCAGATCAGGTCCAGGCTGAGATTAGTTGTAAAAATCTCTGATTGGAAGATGAGTTTCTGATCTACAGCAGTCTCAGGCATGGTCGCCTCCACTCTGACAGATGATTTCTCTGGAAACTGTCCTGCTGATATGACCACCCATTTCATCGTTTGAGAGTTCAGGCAGAGGGAGAGGGGGGGCATTGAAGGTAGATCTCCTTCCTTTTAATGTGATCATCCGTTGATGTAGGACCTGGTTGTGCCTGCACGTGTAGTGGCTTTGAGACAGACTGGTCTTGCAGCTGCTGAGGATGTTTGGCAGAGAGAACATGTGGGATATTCTCCAACCCACTGGTTCAGGTTCTTGGGTCTATAAAGAACATTGTAGGTGCCTCTGGTGATGAAGCCGATTTAGCGTCCATCTCCCAGAGATCCTCCGAAGTGAGCTGACGATGCTCCAGATTTTCCCAGCTAGTCCACTGGGCCTGTTTGGACTTCGAGACTGTATTTGTGCATCTCTCTGCCTCCCTTCTCTATTAGACCATAACAACAACCGTGTCAGCTTTCTTCTCTGGATGAAAGCACCGCATTGCTCAATTGGTCAATTTGACCTGAGATAATCAATATTATTCCGACTAAAACAATCAATGGTTATACTGTTATGGCTCTTCGGTGTAAAAACAAAAATAAAAAACTCTTTTATAACGACATGGCTTCTTTTTTCTTTAAATAGAGACGAGTGCACTGTTATTATTCTAACATCCTCCTAACATGCTATTCTCTCCAAATGCTCCATAGACACTGCAAAAAAGTATCCTAAATTCACAGAGAATGTTTGCAATAATTGTGTGTAACGAAAGAAAATTATGGACCCAGTCTTTAAATTAATATAATTAACCAACTGCAATGTTCCGTATAATTATTATAATTCTAATAAGGACAAATAATATTTATTTATTCTTTTACACAAGAACATAGAATATGTTTGTTCACTCATTTTCCTCTTACATACATTAGATACAAATGCATGAAAATTAAGATGGAAGAATAATTGAATAAGTAGCTAGTTATCTACCGATTTTATCCTGTAATTTGAATGTTAAAATATATTTTATTTTTTTTAAATACTATTTTTATTTTTTTTTATAGGTATTTTATTTTCAATTCATTTCAGAATGTGTGTTTTGTAATGGAAGCAAATGGACAAATTACGATTTTAAATGACAGAATCAATATAAAAGCACATATATATATATACATATATATATATATATATATATATATATATATATATGTATATATATATATGTATATATATATTGTACATATATATGTGCTTTTATATTGATTCTGTCATTTAAAATCGTAATTTGTCCATTTGCTTCCATTACAAAACACATATTCTGAAATTAATTGAAAATAAAATACCTATAAAAAAAAATAAAAATAGTATTTAAAAAAAAAAATATATTTTCTATAAAGAGAAGACACTGCAAGGCAGAAGGCAACGTCTTCAACATGGAGAAAAGGCTTTAATAAGAATGCAGGGAAATAGTCCATAAGAAAGCTAACACACACACACACACACACACACACACACACACACACGCACACACTACTAAAGGGTCAGAGGTTATATTTTCCTATTCGTGTCAACTGAATAAAAAGCTTCGTCAAACACTGACTTAAGTGTTTTTCTCTTATCAGCCCCGGTTAAATGTGTGATTCTGCTTGTATGTTTTTGTTTACCTCTCAGGAATCTACTCCACTAAGTCCACAATGTTCTCTCGAAGCTGGACGGCTCCTCTCCTCCCTCTTCCAACAGTGTGTGCACGCATGTGTTTGTGGGGGGCGTCCGTTTGTCCAGAGATTAAGCGCAGAAACTTTTCTCATCACCAGGCTGCATTCTGGGTATCGGTTGTCCCGCCAACCGCAGCTTTTGTCTGCCGCCGAATCTATATTCACACTCGCACACACTGGGAGGCTGAGGGGAACCTCAGATTCTCTGAAGAATGAGGCTGTTTTTAGACCATCTAGGTACCAGGCCTTTGTGAGGAGATCCAACTGTCGGGCTGAAAGAAAAAAAAACCTTCGGCCCTCCTCCCTCTGTGTCCGAAATTCCGATGACTTCATCACTGAGGGATATGTTTCAGGATGGTTTGGCAAATAGTTGCTTGTTTCATTTTACAGAGGAACATTTAGATGTAGAATCAAACCTTCCTTTTTTAGTTGACTGAATCCAAAAATCTGGGCTAGTAGGCCACTAGATGTCACAATTCCACTAACATGAAATATTTACGTTTTAAAAGTAATCACACACTTCAGGATTTCATTTATGGGTTAAACGTCATGTACCTCACCTGTTATGAACTCTCAGCACATGGTTTTCCTGTCAGCTTCATCATTTTCTTCCAGCTCGTGGTTTTCATAGTTCTTGCTAAATATGTTTCTTGTTCATTAAATCCCTCATTTAACCCGGTAAAATCCTCATTGAAATAAATAATCCCCTCTTTCAAGGGTGACCAGGCCAGGAGAAACACAATATAATACATACATACATATATAGAGTAAGTATAACTTTCATACACTGATTTATATATATATATATATATATATACTAGTATATACGCTTTTGTTTTTTATTTTACTTTCATGGGATTTATTAATTATTTTTACATGATGTGTTTATTTTTCTAGTATGTATATACATTGAATAAAAATTGTATCTTTCTTAAATTTGGAACGAAAACAGTATAAAGCTTTGACAGATCCGTCGCATGTATCCCAGAATTCCCTCTGCTTACTGTGGCTGTAATGCGTGGCCCGTGCAGCTGGGCGTGCAGTATGGCGTCGTTCACGTGGTTGCGGACCGCTAGCAGAGCTAACTCCATGCTGTTGTGGTTGCTGCTGGTGGCCAGAGTAGCCGATAGCCGTTGGAGCAACACCACCAGAGTCCCCCAGGGGGCGCCGAGCTCTGACACGCTGATCTACAGCAGAGAGAACCGACAGGAAAACACAGGGAATTCAAATAAAATCAGGCTAGAAGTCGGAGAAGGAGAAAAGAACTGCAAGGTAACAAATGAGGAAAACGTGGATGAGGGGATAGAAAGCAAGGAAAAGCATCAACTTTTACATTTGACAACAATTTTACTCATTTTGGCCGAACTTCCCTGCCAGAATACCTAAAAGTTGAAACATGTTGTAAAATATCAATAAAAACAGAATAGAATGACTGTAATACAACATGAAGGTTTGGAAAAACCATTGAACCTGAACTCAACCACCAGATATTTATTATCTACAATGAAGCACTTTGTACCCGTCAGTGACGATGGTGCTTTCATAGGCATGGAAGATAATCTAACATTCACCGAGTTTTTAAATGGACACTTTTCCTCATGCACAATGAAATAATTAAGTTTTCCAGCGGTGTTTAAATCGGTTCTCCTGACGGTTTGTCTTGAACGAATTAAAGAGTTCATTATTGTTCTGACATCACCGCTTAATTCTTTTTTGAGGGTTTATATTAAAAACAAACTGCTGTGGTCTGGAAAGTTCTCTTTCTGATTAGGGTT
>JBBDHG010000022.1:157500-237500 GCA_037951165.1 Lophius americanus
CGTCCATGGCTAATAACGGGCTAGTCTCCACGACTGGCATAATGATAAATTATTAGGCCACCCAACTGATGAAATTCAACAACTACAACCCTCCTTTGTGAATATCGGTTATTAAACAACTTGGACTCCTTCGCCGGCCCCGTTACATTCACAGAAGTCGCCTTTCTAAGTTTGTTTACTCCACCTCTGATAAAACCATTCCGTCCTTTTGGTCTGACGTGCGCACCGTCGCGTCTCAGACGCGTCATCAGAATGCTGTCGCTCTTCCCACTAGTGGCATTGGAGTTTCTTCCATAAAGTTACTCACTGAGTGGGTTAAAAAACATGGAATGGATTTCAGTCTTCTTCGGCCAAACCAGAGACTCCCTGCTCCATCTAGTATTAAAATCGAACTCTTTAATTCACAATCTCTCAAAAACAAATCATACCTCATACATGACCACATCCTGGAGAAACGTCTGGACGTTATGTGCCTTACAGAAACCTGGAAACAACCAGATGATTTTTCTGTGCTGAATGAGACCTGTCCAGCCGGTTACTCTTACCTCCAGAAAGCCCACAGCACTGGTGGTGGTGGTGGCCTGTCTGTCATCTACCGCAGTGATTTGGACTTGTCTCTACTGCCGTTGCCAGAGATCTCTTCTTTTGAATGCCTGGCATTTAATTGTAAACCCCCTTTCTCCATGACCATACTTCTAATCTACCGACCAAACCAAACCCAGCCTTCATCTCTGAGATGTACAACCTTTTGTCGAAACTCCCCAACTTACAGAAATTACAGAAGAGCTCTTCTGTAACTACTCAATCCGTTCTGTCCTTTCTGGTTCCACCACTGTACCTATCCAGTCTGCTTACTCACAGTTTGAGATCTTCCAGCCTCTAAAGTGCTTCCCAGAAATCTCACAGCAAGAGGTTGAGTTCATCATCAGGACGATGAAGCCCTCCAGCTGTGCCCTCGACTTAGTTCAATCTGCCCTGAAAGCCGCCATAATCAGACCACTCCTCAAAAAACCCACTCTCGATCCAGAAGTTTTTGTTAATTACAGGCCCATTTGGACCAAAGCTTGAGAAACCGACTCACAGTCGCCTCTGATTCCTCACCGGACAGAATGAAGTTCCAGAAGTTGAACTGACTCTGGTTTTAAGCTGTGATGATTAAGTGTTCATGTAAATGTTTTGAGCAGTGTACTTTGTGCACATGTCAGAACATTTCTCAATTTTGCCCGAGTAAAGAACATGAATCAATTCATCTACTTTTCTTTAAATAATTAACCCTACATCTACTGTTTGTATGTAGTTCTGCCACCTCTGCACTGAACATGTGACATAGTCCACATGATCAGATGAAGAAAACGTCTGATCCATGTCAGTATTTAATAGTCTCACTAACCTTGGACCGACTTTATGGGGCTGCATACAAGCCAAAATAGCACGCAGCTTCTTTCACCCCTGAGCTGGTTTTCACTCCCCTGTTGTCTCTAGTCAGGTGATAATGAGGGGCCTAATCTCATGAGCCCCCGTGTTTCCCATGTCCCACACGGCCTAATAAAGTAGACGGCACCGAGAGCTCAGACCCCAGTCTGTCACCTGTGGCGCGTGACAGTCTGCACATCTATGTTTGAGCCCTGCCAAGTACAAAGAGTGATGTCAATCTGATGGCATCCTGACACACGTGCACACTCTCACACACGTGCACACACACACATGCACATATCTGTCATTAAATAACTCACAAACTGATTGAAGAAGATCATCATCACCCTCCAGGAGCAGCCAAGTATTTCTTACACAAAGAGGTGAAATGAAGTGACATTGATGTCGGTGCAGCGGAGGCGGGGATTACATTCCTAAAGTAATGAGTGAGAATCTCTCACGTTTATGTGTTTGCACACCAATGTCATGGCAATAGCAGAACAAACACACACAGGCATCAAGTGACACGGCAAAGTCTGCTCCAGGGTCATGTGATCAGCTCTTTACCCTCTGTGATTGGTTGACAGCTGCACCACGGCGGAGAGGGCATGAGGGTCCAGCAGCGCCAGGAGAACAGCATGGACACACACACACACTGAGGTAATCCACAGGGTGTAAATTGAGCCTGACTACAGACACTCTGGGCATGTCTCTGTTTCTCAAGTGGGTTTTAATCGCCGTTCTTTGAAAAGGGGGGTCTATTGAGATTCGGCTCAGCTGTTCCCCATTGCTCTCGAGCAGAATTTATTTCATAGATTAACCCTCTGGAGCCTGACAGCAGGCTGGCGTGATCCCTAACACTAACCCAGCATGTTTTTGGGTTGTGTTAAAGCGAGGAAATGTACCCACTTGCCATAACATTACAACTGCCGGCCAAATGTTGTCTAGGCCCACCTTTTTGCTCCCATAATAACTCCGTCCCATAAGGGCATGGACTCCATCAGACCTCTGAAGGTGAGCTATGGTATCTGGCAACAAGAAGTTATCAGCTGATCTGTTAAGTCCTGTAAGTTGTGAGGTGGATCTGACTTGTTTGTCCAGCACATTCCAGAGATGCTCGACTGGATTGAGACCGGGGGGAATCAGAGGCCAGGTCAAAACCTTCAACTTGTGTTCCTCAAACCATTACCGAACCATTTTTGCAGAGAGGCAGGTTCTATTATCCTGCTGGGGGAGTTCACTGCCATTAAGGAATACTGTTTCCATAAACTGTGGGACTTGATTGAACCAACGTTTAGGTTGGTGACAAGGATAAAGTATAATTGAAAGAAAATATGATCAGGCCGCCTTATTCTACTACTCGTTCTTCTGTTCTGATGCTGACACGGCCATTGAAGGAGCTACTGCCTGTAGACATGGATGGCATGAGTCTAAGGCTACGCTGTGACGCACTGTGTTGTCTGTTATCCTTTCCATCATCCTTCATCAGGTTGGTCTTCAGCACAGAACGGGCAAGTCTTTGCTCCCCACACGCATCAATGAGCTTTGGGCCCCATGACCCTGTCACCAGTTCACCAGCTGTCCTTCCTGAGACCGCTTTCGGTAAGTACTATCCGCTGTGTACCAGGAACAGTCAACAAAACCAGCAGATGCTCAGAGCCACTCATGGACAGCTCACGATGGTCCGAAAATATCAACAAGTACATCCATACGTGTATATACATACACACACCTATATATATATATATATATATATATATATATATATATATATATATATATAAAGATATATGTAAATATTGTGAAAGGTCTAAAGTAACATATAGACAAAATATAAATCTGGACTCACCATTATAGGACTTTATATTTTTGTTAAAAAACATAAAAATTCTTAATCCTTGACATGAAGTGGGTTTCCAGGATCAAAGCATCAGATGGTATCATCTCATTTAGCAAGAGGCAAGTGAAGCAGCATCATGATGGTGACATCACTGCTCTCCAATGGTGTCCATAGATTTGGAATGGTGTGCTTTTTGATTGTTTTCTAGTTGCTGTTTTTTTCTATTTGTCATATTTTTTCCTCATACATGCAGTTACATCCATGCAAAGGAATAGTTCTTATAAAAAAGATCTAATGAAAATCCAAAACAAGAGAAAGCTTAAGTGTCTGAAAGAACAGGTCACCGCCCACACATTCCTGAGACCCTGGGAACGGGACCTGGTTGGTTTTTTTTATAAACTTTATTTTGTTGTTTATTTTACCAGGTAAAATTCGTATTACCTCAGCTAAGGAGGTTTTGTATTTACGTCTGTTTGTTTGTTAGCAACTTTACAGATAAATGTTGCAGATGTAAGTTCTCAGTATATCCTAGAGATGATTGGTGAAGTTACGTCATGACCTCACGACATGATGTCATAATAACGTTTTCTTAACCGTTGTGAGTTAATAACGTTCCAACTCTTACCTTCAAGCAGGAGATTCAGGTTCCCCATGTTCAGACTGATCCGCTATAAACATTCAGTCCTGCCCAGGTCCATCAAGCTCCTCAACAGTAATTATATATATATATATATATATATATATATATATATATATATATATATATATATATAGATATAGTTTCTAAGTCTTCTACCTTGTACTTTCTGTGAAATCAGAGTTAGATGGAGACCAGAGAAATCAAATAATTAAGTATATCTTATCTTATCATAACTAACTTTGTCAATAATGTATCAATTTGCCTCAAATATTATGTGCAGATGAAGGTCAGTACCCAACATCGACCCATCAGAAATGAACCGGGTCTGGATCCGGAGTTGGACGTTATGAAGGATATTGTTGTTTTTTAAAGTCCCATTTATTTATTTATTTTATTGACATTTCAATCAATTTTAAATGTTGTGCAGAGTTAGTTCATTTATAGTAGAGCTTATATTCCAAAGTAATAATATAAAGTGGTTTTAAAAAAAAATAAAAACAAGGTATAAATGTCTAATTTGCCAAAACTGATAGTCAGTTTCTACGAGGTATTAAATAATCATAAACTACATTTTGAATAGCACACCACCTCTTGTTCATAAGGATTTGAGTTTAATCCATAGTGAGCTAATGACAAAGTATCCTAAATAACACAGCAATTGATCACAATAATCAATATTATTGATTCTGATTGCAGTAATGTCTACCTTGGGTGCTGTTGTGCCTTGGCAAAGGTTTGCGCTCTGTGTGTGCTTTCTACTTGAGTTTAAATCTATTCTCTACAAGGGACTTGGCTAGAGCCTCATTAAACTATCTGCTTTTATTATTCAAAGCAAGTGTGGTTAGAACCAATAAATGTTTATGCTTTGTGACTGACCTTATGTCCAACTTTATGGCTGGTCGATTAATGGTAAAAAGATTGTGTTCTCCATTCAGACGTATATACGATCTCATTTCTGAAGTGCGGCGATTCTCAAGCATTTTAATTTATAACGTGAGCTGGAGCGACACTCGCTAGCTCAGTCGCAGTTTATGTTACGACAAGCGAGATCTGGCCCTTTAAGACCGGGGCCTGGTACCTCTGCTGTAGGGGATTATGGCAGTTGCTAAGTGCTAAAATTGGCTTTAGCTTGCCTAAATTAACTGCTAAGCTGAACGCTAATTTAGCGACTTAGCTAGGAAGTCTACTGAGTAGCTAGTAGGCTAACATAAGGTAGCAAATGCATAGAGTCTAACGAAACAGTTCGTTAGTGGTAAGACTCCAGTTTAGGTTTAATTATAACTGCTGATGACATTATGTAATGTTTATTTTGGATGTGTTAAAACACCAGCTATAAGGGCATAGAACCGAAAACGGACCCTTTTATGGTTTTTTACTCGACGGACATGACTAATCGTGGTAAACAGACGAACGGTAACCATGGTAACAACAACTGTGTGACCGCATAAAATCTCAACTTCAGCTAGTGTTAACTGTGCAGGACATGGCCCGGTTCAGACATGAAAACAGAAGGTCTGCTGGGTTCGGACCGAGCTCAGTTTCCCGGACTCAGTCGGGCTTGGACATAAAGATGCACCCGGGCCGCATTAGAGCTGTGGGAGTTGACCCTTTAGAGCCTGAACACGTCTATCTGTGTTAAACACAGACAGAGCATGGAGCTTTTTATTTTCTCGTGTACATAACAGCATGCAATGTGACCTAAAGTGAAGGGTACGATCCTGGAGAGAATCACAATCTCAATTCTAGGATAAAAATTGGCGAGTCTCATTTTAGCCAGAATCGCCCAGCCCTGAATCCAACTGTTGAGTTTTTAACTTGTTGAGTTTCAAGACAATCTAGAATCTAAATTCTAACTTGTTTCCTCTCTCTCGCTGCAGTTTTCTCTTTGGTCTGCTCTTGTTGTTTTTCTCGGATGTTTTGCATTCATTTCACCCATGGGTGCTTCAGCCATCCAGTGGGCAATAATAGTATTCAGAAGGAGAAAAGGGAGGAGAGGGTGAGCGGTACGGGAAGAAAACATGTTTGCCGTGTCTGTCTGCTTGGTTTTATCAGCTCAAGCCCTCTTCTGCACTTCATGTGCGTGCTAACAGACACACACATGCTGTATCACACACACACACACATGCTGTATCATACACACTCACATGCTGTATCATACACACACACATGCTGTATCATACACACACACATGCTGTATCATACACACAGACACACACATGCAATATTATCATCACACACACACACATGCTATATCATACACACACACATGCTGTATCATACACACACACATGCTGTATCATACACACACACATGCTGTATCATACACACACACATGCTGTATCATACACATACACATGCTGTATCACACACACAGACACACACATGCAGTATCACACACACAGACAAACACATGCAGTATCACACACACACACACATCCAGTATCACACACACACTCACACACATGCAGTCTCACACACACACACATGCAGTATCACACACACATATGCATTATCACACACACACATACACACATGCACTATCATACACACAAACGCACACATGCTCTATCACACACACAAACACACACAGAGAACTATCAGACACACAGACACACACATGCAGTCTCACACACATAGACATGCAGTATCAAACACACACACACATGCAGTATCACACACACATACACACGCATGGTCTATCACACACACAAACACACACATGCTCTATGACACACAGACACACACATACGCTATCACACACACAAACACACACAGAGCACTATCACACACACAGACACACACATGCACTATCACACACACAAACACACACATGCTCTATCCCACACACGAACACACACATGCTCTATCACACACACAAACACACACATGCTCTATCACACACACAAACACACACATGCTCTACCACACACACAAACACACACAGAGAACTATCACACACAGACGGGTGAATAGCATTGACAGACAAGTGGGCAAGCAGAGTATTCTTCCTCCTATTCATTGCAGCCCATTAGAGACCAGCTGTTACCCATGGCAACAACTCTTTGCTGCGAATACATGTAGAATGTAAACATTCTCCGTCCCCCCGCGCTCTCATTGGTCAAGAACAAAACCTGATGATGGCAGCGCCAGAGACAGTCAGACGGAGAAAGGGAGCGGGGAGTTGCGACAAAGTTTTCCTGTGCTCCCTATGAGAGTTTTGTCTCTGAAAGACTCAATCGAACATCAGTTGTTCGTTTGGCCAGCCAGTGTGGCGCCTCACAAACTAAACCGGCTTCACACCAGCACCCTGACACAGACCGGCTATTTCATGATCGATACACAAAGTGAGACGGACGGAGGGCTGCAGCCACCAGACGGAACCGTCGACATGCCAAGACCCAACCGACACTGGACCACTTTGACTTGCATTATTGAAGCGCCAATTGTAAAATAACAACATTTGTCTCCAAACAAGGTTTCAGAGGTGGTGTCAAATTTCTTTTTAGTCACTTTTCAATCACATTTGAAGTAATATTTATGGATTTGGTCGTTTTTACTTAACTCAAAAAAACATATAAATTAAAATATCTATTTATTAAATATTGAATATGACTGTAATTAATACATTTAAATGTTAAACCTAAATGTTTATCAAAATACTTACTAAAAAAAAAGCAATCAGAAAGCGCCAAACTCTGCCAAGACACAACAGAACCCTAGGTTTACAGACCGACTGCAATGAGCTTTTATAAAAGCCAATAGAAACTAAAATAAAACTTCATCACAATCACAAAAACAAAAACATTGGTGTTTAAATGAATGCTGCAATTAATGTTATAAAAAAAAAAAAGTCTCATAGTTTTGATCATTTGATCGTCAAAAGGTGAAAATATCGTTTCCAACCACGACTTCCCAAAACCTTCCATATTACTTCCTTTGTTAGTCCCACAGTCTGAACACAAATGAGTATAAATACATGACAAAACACAGACAGAAATACTGCAACGTCAAAAAGAAGAAGTCACGTTTAAAAGGTTTGGATTGAAAACCATTTTCACTTTGCCCCACTTTGCTTTTCTCATATAATGCATGAAACAAACTCTGATCTGCACCCCCCCCCCCCCCCCCCACCCCTCCTTCCACTGCAGCGCCCCTCCTCACCCCCTCACCTTGGTACGCCTTGGCGTTTGCAGCGATCAGGTATTTCAGCTCAAAGCTGTAGGATCGCATCTTCTGCTGCGTCTCGCTGCGAACGGCTGCCATGTAGCTGTCCTCCATCTTGCTGGTGCAGCAGCTGGGCCCAGGGTGGAGGCAAACGCGGAGAGAATCATCTGGAAGACAGAGGCAGAGGGAGAAACTTCAGGCCCGGTCGGACCCGCTGGTGTTTTCCCATCACAGGGAGGTAAATCTCTTCATTTCAGATTTTCTTCAAATGAAGATTCCTCTTCCAATTTATTTTACGAGTTGATTAATCCGTAAGAAGGCATCCTCTTACGCTCACCGACCCATGTGGATAACTGTGATTATGACTTCACCATAATAATTGGGCGACACGCCTCTTGGGACCTGATATGCTGACAGACACGTCTTCATATCAACATAGGCTGAGGGAAGGATTACATCACTGGGATTACGTGGCATCGCTAATTTGCCTGTTGACACGAAAGTTGTTTGGAAGTAGGTCCACATGGTACCGGCTAACTTTTAGTGATGAGGTTTATGTCTGGAAACATTCTGCCCACCACGGAAGGATCACTTAAATCTGAGTAGCCCGTGTTCTTGTATCCAAACATCAGGATCTCGGATTACTTTAAATATTCTGGACTTTCCCGCTGAATCATGTGGCCTTTATGATGAAAGGGTTTTAGTATCATATGGTATGTGTGCAAGATTGTGTGTGTGTGTGTGTGTGTGTGTGTGTGTGTGTGTGTGTGTGTGTGTGCGTGCGTGCGTGCGTGCGTGCGTGCGTGCGTGTGTGCGTGTGTCTTGGCTAACTGGACCGTTGCGATAAACTAGCCCGACCTACGAGGTAGTAGACCTTCCAGATCTAGTACCTTCTAGATCTTCCAGTTGACAACATAGCTATACATTGACAAGGCCTTATTAGTACTAGCCTTTAAATTTCTAGCTCTTCTAGGTCTAGTTCAGTAAACATTACGACAAACTTACTAGACCCTGAAGGTCCGGTTCCGTCTAGACCTTTTAAGATTAGTACTGAAGACGTTTCACTGAATCTACGAGACCTTTTAAGCGGTCGATCCTCTAGTCTAGTGCAAAAACCTCGAAATCATTTTACAAGACCTTCTTGGTACTAGACTCTGTAGGTTTAGACTTTGGGGTCTGGTACTGAAGACATTCCAGTCATTTCCCCAGGACTTCCAGTTACTACATCCTCAAAGACTTAGAATCTGATTTAGTTCAACATACTTCTCAACATTTTGTCTTTTTTCTCGATATTTCAACATTTTATCTTTGTAATTAAACACGAAAAAAAACCTTCTTCCTCTCATATTTGGTTTTCTAATGCCTGGCCCAAATACTCCTTCATGTATGACGATCTTGATCTTGAGACACATCCTATGGATGTTTCTCCAACGGTTCCATTGGACATATAGTCAAAATAGTAATCATATAGTCAAATCAAATTTCTTACCCTCCTAAACTTTAGTACGAGGAAGAACTGGATGGATTTTGGGAAAGGTTGGTTGCATATTTCTGACACAAGGGGGAGCTTTATCGCTAAATCTTTTTTGGGATGTATATTCGCAACCATTTGTCCGAATTATTCTAAATGAATGAACTCAAGCAGATTTATCTTATATATATTGCATTTAATTCTAAAAGCTCCTATTTTTACTCCTTAGGGTGACTTTTTCTTTTTTTTTTTACAAAAAAACACTTTTGGACGTAGCTTACTGACATTTGGACCGGTTTGGACTAAATTTGTTGAGCATGAGTCGGCTCAAGGGGATCTATCTCGTATCATATTTTACTCTAATAGCTTGTACTGACGTGCTTTGTACGTCATTGTTTCTTCTTTCTTTACCTGCTAGGGGAGATATTTTTCTGAAAAACACTGTTTGACACCTCGTTTCTGCAAGGAGACAGTCTGTGCAACGCCATCAACACAAGAAAGTGAAGCTTGTTAGCTTGAGATCGGTACCGTCCACCCCCTAGGGAAAGCTGAACTTAATGCCGACAAATAAAAAAGTGTAGGATCCCTTTGGAAGTTCGGAAGAAAGTCTAACGAGGCAAACAATATCTCTTATTTAGATTTGGAAAACAGCATCTTCAACACTGCCACTTAAAGCCACGCGGGATTTGAGCCTTGACGCCTTGCAAACCATGTCGGCATCATGCCTTATATTTGGACCGCTTTGGCCACGCAGTTCTAAAGCTCTGGGTTTAAGCCATGCAACAAATCCCCGAAATATCATATTACAGGAGGAATATGGAGGCGGAGCTGATTGACCTCATGGTACTCCTCGTAATATAAAAAGCTCGCAACCCTTTGATGTCCTGCTCAACGGTTTGGTTGAGCACTTTTTGAATTTTTGAAAAATGTGTGCCACTTTATTGAACCTTTTTATTATCTAACCATGGGCCGAATGTATATGCCAAAGAGTAAGGGGTCAATGATGGAGCCCTGGGGGACACCACACGTCAAAGGGGCCTCCCAGGAGGAGGCCTTAACGTGCCTGTGAGAAAATCTCCTATTGGAGAGGTAGGATTTTCTGTATTTAACACATGTGAGGATTTCCTAAACAGAATTATATAATTTGATAAAACCATTACAATTCTAATGAAGGTCAAATAGTTTCCTAAAAACCAAATGTTTTTCCCAAACGGTTGAGCTGATATAATTAAAATTTTCTAAGAAATATAGAAATGTCATTATGAAATACTTTTATTAATCGTTTTCTTTTTTTTTTTACTGTTTAAAAAGCATGTTTGACCATAAAAACTGTCATGTAATTGAACATCTGTCTAAGATATTAAAGATGTAAAATATGCCAAATAAATTACTTTTTTTCATTATTTTTCTTTTCTTGGGGAGGACATTAAAGGGTTAATAGGCTAGCCAAGTCAAGTCAATACATGGGTATAAGTGCATTAAAAAGACAAGAAAGCATTAAAATGCAGCTTAATATATATGAAATAAAAAAGGAGACATTTTCAAAACAAAGTTCAATTTTAACTAATTGTTTGTAGGGCATATATTACAATGAAAGTAAATATAAAGAAGCAGTAAAAACAGCTGAGCCCCAGAAACCCATTCAGACAAAAATAATGGTGAAAGATCCTACTGTGTAGTCTTAATTACTGTTCACTAACGACGGGTGAGGTTTTGTCTAGATTGAGATTTGAAGGCTGGTAGTGAGGATGATGACCTGAACTGGAGGGAGATCATTCCAAAGAGCATTTCTGTATTTCTTCTAGAACTCAAGATCAATCAGATCAACTGCTGCTGATGATCTGATCTGATGATCTGATCTACAGGTAAAGTGGAGCTGGCTTTACCTGTAGATATGGTGCAAGCAGAGAAATCTAAACCTATTTTTTTCCACTTTAAAATTTAAATTATTGTTGCTGTCCTTCCAGAGTGAGGCTTCAAACTCGACGTTTGGACGTCTGCACCACTAAAGAAACGTGGACTTTATCTTTGTTTCATTTGTTTCATTTTCTGCTATTCTTCACTACATTTTGAATTATTATTATTGGATTTTCATCCTTATTCTATCTATCTATTATTTTTTTATCTTACCCACAGACAATCCTGCTGACTGTATTTAACTTATAGTCTAGTAGAATGTGTGTTCTGGAAGTCCAGCTGGTTCTGTTCCAGTGAGAGAAACTAAACCTGTCATCCGTCTGAGATCCAGTCCGTCAATATTCACTGTGTAAAATATTTTTTCTTAACCCTCACTCCTCGCCGCGTACGTCCGAGGGGCTTCCGGTCATCATTCTTCGCTGTTCTTCTAAACTCAAACCCCCCAAAAACATGTTTGTGCTCTTCTCAGTTTACTGAAGGATTCCAAAACATGCTTCTTCTTTTTTATTTTTTTTTATGCATCTCCCCTCATGCTATTACTATCAAATTTATATTCATTTTCTAACATGTTTTTTTCTATGTTTTTTTTTAATGTTTTTTTTTAAATACTTAGTTTGTGTAATTTACTTGTAGGAAAAAACTTACAAGTAAATTAGCTGTGGGCGACATCTGTCCCAGTGGCAGCATGGGTGCAATAATAAAAGAATATAAACAACAGACATAAGTAGAGGTGACCCAAAAGGCACAGTTAATATTTGTGCTTAGACTGCATCGTTTTCTAATATTCATTGATAATATATGAACAGAGTAAGAAGATACATTGCGTCTGAATGTCTGAGAATGGTTGCTCTCTTATTTTCTCAAAACCAAAGTCTGCTAATATAACAACTACAAACTAACAGGATCCTTAACCGAGCAGATTTTTCAAAGTTAACGATATTACATAGTCAGATATGTGAGAAAAAAAACACGTAACATGAGTAAATAAATATGTATTCACACGTTGTATTATACAAACACTCTGTTTTATCTGCCTATAAATGAAGAGAAAATGATTAATCTGAATTATGCAGCGTAAAATACCGTATATTATAGCGTTCTACAGACACTTTAATAAAAGAACTGGGCCCAAATATAATAAATGAGGATCTGATTTGAAAATACACCAGTTTCTGAGTTAGTAGTAATGGATTAAAAAAACAAGCCATTCTAAGTTCTAATAAGGCAATAAAACCAAGAGGTAGGATACTTGGGATAATTCTTTCCTGAATTATCCCAAATGCTGGGGATCTGCTATAACTTGTTATTTCTTTATTTAACGTTGCCCAGGACGCCACACAAGCTAAAAAGCGCCCTTGAGAATAGGACTTTAAGACGCATTCCTTATACAAAAGATGCTTTATTATTATTATTATTATTATTATTACTTAACATTATAAGGAGTCCTGTTTCCTCTCAGAGGCCAACCTGTAGAAAATATAGAAACTCTTTTAAGCTATTTTCAGCTCATGAAGGTCGTCACCCTCTGCCTGACTATTAAGACTCAGCATGTAGTGCACTTATTTAAATCTCAATTGTACTTTGTTTCAGTGTCACTGTAGGGATCTCAAATATTTGGCTTCTTTAAATTAAGGACACTTAAAAAAAAAAAAAACCCCACTGGAGTCACAATCACAATCCTACATATGTGACATCAAAGTATTGCAATTATAAAACACTATATTGTGACTTTTTAAAAATCATTGCACATTTTTATATCCAACATCTTGATCTGCAAATCAATAGGTAAAACGTTCCCATGTAAATATTGTACAACATGTGTAATTAGAGTTCTGAAGTAAAGCAATATCACTAAATGTGGAAACGCTCAACTATCAAATCATTTTACTCAGACGTAAATAAGATGTAAAGCAGGTACTAAGTTACATTCCTCTTCTTTAATAAGACATCAGCAGGGATGCACTGACCTGCTGCCGGCCTGTCTGGTACCAGCTCCACCGGGCCTATTTGGCGCATCATGTAGGCCGTCTTCACCTCATGACAGCTGTCCACATCGGCTGACCCACAGCCGGGCCCCGGTAGAAACGCCAAACAAACCAGAATCAGCCCAAACAAGTCCACGTTTTGTGAGGCTGCAGGGAACATCGCAACATCTCAGTCAGTAGATAGAATCTGGGTGGTGATTAGGAAATCCAGTAGGTCCAACCGTGCAGTGTGAGTGAAAACTTCATCTGCAGCCAAAGTCTGTGTGGAGCCCGGTTAGACCCGACCAGCACCCTCCCTCTCCTCCCCTCACCCTCACCCTCACACCGTCACGCACTGCACCCTCAATTACTTACTGGCATGTGCACGCCCAAAAAAAACACAGAAAATAACATTATTTTTATTTTTTTTAAGTGTGTCTGCTGCTGCTTTACTTGTGATAATAATAATAACTTAGTTTTTTTCCTTCCCATTAAGAACTCTAAAACACAATTTTGGACAAAACTTTTCAAGTTTCATAAGATGATAATAAGGGAGAAAGTTGGGGGTCATCTGATTGGGTTTCTGTTTGTTTTTCTTTACATTATAGTCCAAAACACACTTACTTTTAGATTCCTGCTTTTGAACGTGATTGAAGTGGAATCAGGAGAAATCTCAAAAGTGGACCGTGTGTGCTGCCCGCTGGTCACTTTGGGTCACAGCAGATCAGCACATCCACCAAGTAATAGTTCTCAACAAGTAATAGTTTTCAACAAGTAATAGTTTTCAACAAGTAATAGTTTTCAACAAGTAATAGTTAATAATGCAAACGTAATTTGTTTGGTGTTAGATTTTAGTGAAATAATTGCATTTAAGCTAAAGTTAATGCTTGTGTATAAGTTCAGTATGTTGTTTTGTCATTTAAACGTCTTATCACATCTTCATGTGTCAAACGTCTTTACCTGATTTTCACGTACGTACATTTTTATGTAAGGAATAAGACCTGTGAAAGGTTTCATTATTATAGTGTAAGATTAAATATGTTTTTATTTGAAATAGAGTTATTCAGCTCAGAGCTGTAATCCAGCACTATTGTCAAAGTTTGATCATTAACTAAGTCTAACACAATGATTATTATATTTATTATATTATTTTTTTAGTTTCATATGTGTTTCTTACATTATTATAATGTCAGCCCGACTTGAATGTGTAAATATAATGAAAACCACAAACTACAAGAATGAACCATAATGTAACATAAGCAGTATTTTCTTAAATAGAGAATAAAAAATAACAATACTAAATTGATTAAATCAATCAGATGAATGAACTTGGACCAATTGAATATTAAATGGTCAGGAATAAAATATTTAAAAAAATTAACGATTATATTCATAGGTATTTTACACTATACAATATGTAAACAGTCGAAAATGTTCTGAAAATTCCTAAATAATAATATTAATATTAATAATTATTATTATTATAAATAAAAATAATTCAATTTTCTACTGATAATCTTGTTTTTTCTCTCTTTTCTGCTGTAGATATAAATATTTTCTCCCTTATAAGGCATTTCAACAGGCTCGGATTTAACAGACAGGAAAGTAGATAATAAAACTTTACATAGTTAGTCATTGCGGTCCTCAGGAACTGTTTAGTTCTGCTTTACTTTATCTCGCTTTACATCTGCACCAGTAAACAAAAACACAAATAATTATCTGTGTTATTTTAGAATCCGACAGGAGTCATTTATTACTTATGTTTTGTCTTAATTATTCAGGCTCGTACCTGGGCAAAATTTACCGAATACTTGATTGCGTCTTGCAACTATTAGAATATCGACATATATCTTTATATATCTCTATATATAGAGAAAAATGCACGTGAGGAGGAAAAAAGCAGTGCCCCGTGTGAGGCTCGAACTCACGACCTTCAGATTATGAGACTGACGCGCTGCCTACTGCGCCAACGAGGCCACATACTACACCACTCTTGATTTTCCGTTTATAACATGCTATTAGTATCAGTTAGATGTAAACGAAAACCAACAAGCCAAAGCAACAAAACCTTTAGATCCGCCTGACAATCGAGTTTATTCTAATCCTACCGTTTACAGCAGATTCAAAATGCGTTTGAGCTTGTGGGTGAAAACGGTATTATTTCACCAAAATATTTACGTCTTTCTAATGGCAACTGCTTATGTGAGTTGACATACATCTGGGATATAATGAATGATGTATGGAAACCCTAAAGTTCTTATTATTCAGAACAGCATGTTGCTGAATATGTTTCTTTTTGCCATCAACACCATGTTCTTTTCGCATGAAGCCATAGATATTTTTTTCCCGTGGGCCCTGAATGCATCATAAGACCCGTCTTCTGCGGCTCCTTTAAATCCAAACTCCCGCGTTCCAAGTTAAGCGGAAATAGGAACCTCTTTTTCTATTTAAGCGCGCCGACAAAGACTATCACAGAAGGTCTATCTGTACAACATCCACTTCAGACCGGCAGTATTGGCTCTATAATCCCCCTGAAATAATAATGCCAGAGGAAACAGCTACCGCGGCAGGCTCTGGAAGGTAAGACACCGCTGGAGATTTGACGTGCGCCGGAAATACCGCGGCTAGTTAGCTCGATGCTAAAACAAGATAACACGGCTAGCTTTGAACCAAACTGACTTCGACGCTGGCTGCATAACATGTAGTTGTTGTTAGTCACTGGGTATGCTTTTTTAGTTGAATGTGTACTTAACCATACCTGGGAGCACTTAAACGAGCAGTTAACAAACATTTCTCTCATCACCAATTGGTAGCTTGCTAGCTAAAACCACATGATGCTAACAACAAAAAGCCGAGCGTAAACAGTGCAACTCTGGAGTGGTTGACCAGAACTAGATCAGTTAAGGTTCCAGGCTTATTAAATGACCTACATGAAATGTGATAATCTTGCAGTGCAGAGGAGAAGCCGTGTTCATCATCATCATCATCAGCAGCTGGTGCTGCAGGAAGGTTAGTGTCCTAACAGAACTCCCCTGCATCTGACCACGCTGTTATACTTCAATGACAGAAATCACGCCCGTACTTTCTCTACAGCTCTGTGGATGTAATGGATGATGCAAAGAAACTGATTGGCACAGGGAACAAGCATCTAGTGATGGGAGACGTCGTTTCTGCTGTTAATGTCTTCCAGGACGCCTGCAGCATGCTGTGAGTATCCGAATAACAAGAATATTCTCGGGTGCCTTTACTTTCTGTTTCTCTTTGGCTGCATGTGTATGAAAATGTTAGCGTGAAAAGTTCTGATTTTCAAATTTATACTGAACGTGAAAAGCTTGTTTTGAGTTGGAGTCTGTGCATTCCTAAACTTAATTCCCTCACCACTTGTGACAGGGCTTCAAGGTACGGGGACACTGCAAATGAGTGTGGGGAGGCCTTTTTCCTCTGTGGGAAGTCCCTGCTGGAGCTTGCAAGGTTGGTTCATTTTATGAATGGATTTGATTTTGATGCCTTTTTATTGTAGCTAATGCATTTGTGGGATTTGGGTTTAGACACACTTTTTTGACTTGATCGTCTTTCCAATTGATCTCTGCAAATCTTAACTTGCAATTGTATTTCTATAGGATGGAGAGCAGTGTCCTTGGTAATGCCCTGGAGGGAGTCCCAGAAGAATCAGAGGAAGAGGAGCAGCAGCCTAACTCTAACATTGAGAGTGCCAAGAATCTTGATGGTTAGTTTCAAGTTGTTTTGTTTTTTTAATAAGTGATCAAACTGACATCACCTCATATGATCAGATGTGATTTCAGATGGATGTCTGCCATACAAACCCAACATACATGCGGCACTTTGTGTTTGTACAGATTCAGGACTTTTTAAAAGTGGAAAACATGGCAATGACTCTCGACGTATTAAATGCGTAGTTGGTTCCTAAATGTAGAAATCACTTAATACTGCGCATTTTTCATTTCACAGCTTTATTCATTTCTCAAAAATTTTGGTCCTAACTCCCACGTAGTTCCACAAGTTTGACTTTGCATCATGTGCAGATATTGTTTTTGGATATGAAACTGGTCTTGCAATTAGTTTATAATCATAAATCTTACTTGACTCACTGGATTAATTATGTTCTAGGAAAATAACTTCCCCAAAACGTCCTCTTATAAAATTCCTTTAAAGTTCAACTTCTCGCTGACATGTTTTCAGATCGTGTATTTTAAGTGTCCTCATTATTCACTGTAACAGCTGATGTGAAAATATCACAAGTTAAAACTGTATGTGATCAGTACAGTTCAAAACATGATCAGTAAAGCTTATTCTTATATTTGCATTACTACTAAATCAAATGGAGAGGAATTGTCCAAATGTTTATATTTACATTATTGAAGAAGTGCAGCATTAAAGCGCTTCGTCCTTTCTTTAAAGAAAAATAAGTATAGGTCACAAATAATACGTGACCCTTTCACATGCCATTCTGGTGCAGATAAAACAAGAGATGAGCTACGAAAGCAGGTGTATGACGCAATGGCGGAGGAGGAGGAGGAGGAGGAGTCTGGGGAGGGCGTGTTGGAGACTGAGGCTGGAATATTCAGCACAGAAGTGAAAAAGGAAAATGGTGATGTGAAGTCTCCGGTCACACAAGTGAATGGATCGGGGGAAGACTCACTTTCCCTGGAGAAAGAGGAGAGATCAGTCCAGAAAGCTGAAGGGAAAGGATTTAAAAGCCCTGATGCTCATGTGACTGGAGTCGAGAACGGTTTGACGGGCTCTCCAGAAAAAGAAGTAACGCAGACCGGGGAAGATTCAGAAAAAGAGACTGGTGAGAAGAAGAATGACGAACGGGATGAAGAGGAACCAGAGGGTAGTTGTCTTTTGGATGAAGAGCACTGTTTGGTTGGGAAGCACAAGCTTAGTTGTTTCTTCATTCTACCATGTGTGCCACATAATCGGTGTTCAAACGGTGGAGGGGGGAGTCACCAGAGCAAGATTTTACTCCAGATTAATAAAAAAATATAATCTGTTTTTCTTCCCTTAAACTCAAATTTTCTCTCTGCAGATTATGGTGAGACTGCAGAAAAATAAATTGTCTAATTACACATATGTCAACAGATGATGACGACGACGATGATGACGACGATGATGATGAGGATGAAGCGACAAATGGACAAGAAAAGGTTAGTCCCAGTATTGGTTGAGAAACAAATATTGAACAATGAGTTAAGAGAAATCTTAAAATTTGTGGGATTGTTTTTTTCAATTTTCTTTGATTTTTAAAAAAAGAGTGTCTGGGAGGCAGAAGGAAATCTGCCAGTCTGTTTTTGTTTTCTGAGACCAGGTGTGATCTTTAAACGGCGCACCATTGAGGGCGTTGCTCCTGAGACTCGCGGCAAATAGGAAATCCATCGTTGGCGCTGAAATGGGGTTAATTTTGATTATATCCCCGAATGCCCACCTATCAGCCACAACATTACAGCCAGTCACTGACTCATTTTAACACACGAGGCTTAAAGAGACTGTTTTCCTGTCTTAACGGTAAAAGATGGCGTTTAATATGTTATAATCGCAGCTTTCCAATTTACGATGGTCCCTGTTGGGGAAATGAACAGCTGCTGTCTACTCCACCTGGGATAATTGTGGCCGTAAACCACCTGAACCAGTACTTCTGATGTCATCAGCTCAGTGTTGGATCATGTAGTAGGAATGTCTGTAGCTGCTGACGCATATCTCAACGAAGCATCATATTACCACTTTTTATTTTATTTTGAATATTAAATTCTGAAACGATAAATGAAATGCCAGAACATGCAGACCGGTGAGGTCATTGTGAAGTTCTTCTCTGCCCACCTTTCAGGAAGAGGACGATGTTGGAAATTTGCAGTTGGCGTGGGAGATGCTGGAAGTAGCTAAAGTAATCTACAAAAGGTAAATGCATCATTGTTTCGCTTCTTATTCTACCATTAGCATCTTTACAAAGTACAGAAACATTTCAAAGGCTTTCTATGGAAGAAGTCCAAGCAGGGTACTTGGATTGTAGTCGCCTCATGCCGATTTTGTTCATTGAGGCTCCGCTTGAGGACGTGGGTTAAATTGTCATTCGTCCCCACAGACAGGACAGTAAAGACGAGCAGCTGATGGCGGCCCAGACGTATCTGAAGCTCGGAGAGGTCAGCGCTGAATCGGGTACGTTTCATGAAACGAGCAGAATTTCCTGCAGGGACTTTTCCCTTTCCACCGAATACAACACTTTTCCCCTTCACACAGCAGGTTCTTCTGAATGAAACTGTTCTGCCATGGCGTCTTGTGAAGACTTAACGTTGTTAAATGCTTTACATCACTCAGTATTTTGGAAAGGATGCATTTTTTTTTTCCTGGAAGGCATTTGAAGGCAACAAAAGTGTTCTGGCTGAGCCAAAGGTGGACCACTGTGTAATCCCACATGTTCCCTTCACCAGGGAACTACCCCCAGGCGCTAGAAGACTTCCAGGAGTGCCTTGCCCTGCAGCTGAAGCATCTTCCTCCCCACAGTCGCCTGCTGGCAGAGACCCACTATCATGTTGCCACGACGCTGTGTTACATGGACCAGTACAACCAGGCCATCCAGCACTACAACAGCTCCATAAAGGTCATCGAGACCCGTCTAGGTACGCCTTTTCTTCCTCTGGACACCCCTGCAGTCTGTTAGTTAGTCAAATAAATACTACATGGCTGGATCGGGACTGTGGCTGGTACTGATGATGTTCATTTTGGGTCTCCAGCCATGTTGCAGGAGGCGATAGCTGCAGCAGATGGTGCAGCAGAAGAGAAGAACGAGATGGAGGAGCTTAAACTGCTCCTGCCTGACATCAGGGAGAAGGTCGAAGACGCCAAGGAGAGCCAGAAAACGGCCAGCGCCGCTTCCCAGGCCATCCAGCAGACACTAGTGGGTTCAAGGGGGGCTACTGGGGAAACATTTAGGGCTGGAACTAAGATGCTTCATTTTGTATCTTGATTTGGAAGTCTAAAAATCATTAATCCGGTAGTTGAATTGGTGACGAAAAATCACCTATAGTTGATTAACCTCTTGCAGGGCGGAGCCTCGACCTCATCGGCCTTCCTGTGTGAGAATGGTGGCTCTTCATCATCCTCGGGTTTTGCAACAGCCAGCCAGGTACGGATATCCGTGCGCATCTTACAAGCCTCAGGAGTCCGGGTAACCGTTTAATTACTGTCTCAACAAATCAAACATTTCCACTTCAGATTCCAGTTAAATCGGCGGGCGGCTCCTCGTCTTCTAAAGCGGCCTCGGACATCTCCCACCTCATCAGGAAAAAGGTGGGGCCCAAGCTGTAAACAATGACTTTGCCATCAGGGAGAAGTCACCGCTCAGAACCTGGTGCCAAGGTGCTGGCCTGCTTTGGTTTTTCGAGCGTGTCGGTTCTCTGCGGCCCAGCTCTGTGTGGTGGTTTGTGGTTTTGGCATGATGCTGCCGGAGTCCAGGAACTAACATCTGATCATGGTTGCTGTGTGAATGAGATGCCACATGATGCTACGACCTTGACGAGTCACTGGTGTCTGAGTTTTGTTCCAGTCTCCTTCTGAATGTCATCCTGGAGATGAGGTTGAGGTGTGATTGCAGCTGTGTACAGAAGAGTTCGGTCTCATCTTCCCTCCCTCTGCCCCGGTTTCTTTTTTCTACAGAGGAAACCAGAGGAAGCGAGCCCAGTAAAGGACGCCGATGCTAAGCAAGCTAAACAGGAAGCCACAGTTAATGGCAGCGGCGACTCGAGTGCCAGCAACAGCAAAGGAGTTCAGCAGGAGAAATCACAGGAGGCGAGTGACGGGTTTCTGTCTAGAGTACCGATTCCATCGCGGAACGGCTCCTGAAGAGTGCAAGTAGTGCATGAATATGGTCTCTGGTGGCGTCGGGCCATGTCTTCAGTTGGGTTTTTCAGCAGCAGTTAGTTGAATAAGAAGGCTGCGTTGCAATCAGCAGGTCTGGCATGGACTTACAGAAACCCAACCAGTGCCAGCTTTCAATTGAGAAGTCTGGAGTGGTCCGGTGTTGAGCAGACTCGGAACCGATGACCACACTTTTGACATGACTTTAATCTGTATCGAAGCGAATGATGCTGTTCAGAGCCTTAAGCGGGAGATGAGGCATCATGCGCCTGTGACTGAGGTTAGACCAATCCGGTGTCTCAGTTTCTTGAAGAGCCCGCCCCCTTCGGGTCTTCCTGCGGGTCGGCTCAAACCCAAGCAGTTGGTGCTCTGAAAACTGGAGCCATTCAAGAACCCATAAATGCCACTGATTTTCAAGCAGAACATTTCCGATTTTCGACTTTCTTGTTTGTTGACAAAGTTACCAATTTTTCTGTTTCCTTCAGGCTGCCAATCAGTCCTCACCCGTCAAGTCGGCGTGACTAACCTCCTCACTATCCTGATCTACAAAACCAGCACAGCATGCCAGTCAGTCCCTCTCCAGATGCAACCATCACTTCTGTAAATAAGACCTCTTTCAAAGATTTGTCTGTCCAGTTTTTGTATACTTGTAGTAAAAGAATAAAATTGCAGATCTAAGTTTGTGTCGCTAGATTTATTGACGTCAAGATAGGAGGACTTAAACACAAAACACTTGACTCTAACTGCAGACTAAAGATTGTTCCATTTGGCAGCCAGAGGCTTTGATAGTTAAATGTTGACAAATGAGAATTCTTACACTGTCTTATGAAGTGGTGGGTTGACAAAATGTCCAACTTCAATGGTTCCACATGAGATTAAAACATGTTATTGTAGGAAGTAATGAACGGATTTTAGAATCATTTCAGTGCGTCAACGAACTAAACATTTATTTAAAAAAAAAAACATGTTTGCCAAAAGAAGGGCTAACGGGTCATTCTGATGCACTAGTTGTTCCATTGTTGGGGTGGGAGAATATTGGGATGTTGGGATAAGCAACTACACATTCAAGCTCATTTATACATAACAACATTGTAAGTTCCTGCTTTAATGTGTACGCGGTCTGAACTGATAACTACAGCCAGTTCTTCTATTTATTTTTTTCATCACACGCACAAAGCCCATTATGCGCCTTATTTACAAAATGATGTTTCTTACCACAGCTGGATATTTATAGTGACTGCTGGTGGTCAGGTTGGGCTTTCTCAGAGTCTGAACATCTCCATCTCGTCCGTTTACCGAGCGTACACACAGCTCCATGTTCCCCACCTTCACGTTCCAGAAATACAGACGTGTCATCGGCCTCTACGAAAAACCTGCATAATCCCATGAGTGAATAATGGAGGCGTTTGCTCAAAGTGGCTGGACACACCTGAGGGACTGAGTCGAGCTTGAGCAAGGCTGAATGAAGGTCGAACAGGCAGACTGCGCACTGGCGCCCTCCAGTGGCCGCTACGGAGCTGTGGGGGCAAAAGGTTCAAATGATTTCATCCAGGGATGTCGGATATATTTAGAAATGTAGTTACTGAATGGGAATATAAATCCATTGGTTCTGAAAACAAGATTAATATGAATCCGATTCCCATTAATTTTTTCATTGCCGTAATTTCAAAACTTATTTTTATGAAATTCGTTTTGTATTTTTTTTTGTTTCATCATAAAATTGAGGGATGTTTGGAGTCTGCAGAAGAGGGGGTGGCCTGTATTTATCATTACCTATAGCTGAAATGTATGAAATTGTTACTAATCATCAGTAAAATGTCTTATTTCATAACTTTGACGTTAACAGAGAAATAAAATGAGTGTAAAAGAGTTCAGTGTCGGTGGATTAACTCAGACTTCAAACTGGGACAATGATTACTGCACTCAGACTCTACAACAAATCCCTGTGAGACTCTGTTGTGTCTGAAACCGAGACCTCTGCAAACAATCATCTACCTCAATACACACTGTGTGCATCTAACAACTACACACCTTGTGTGTTTCTTATTGCACATCTGCAACTGGACTATTTTAATTCAGATTTATCAGACATGGTAGATTTATTTAACAGATTTTTGCACCTTACTCCTATATTTTAAATGTACGTTTGTATTTTCTATTTCTTAATATCTATATAAATAATATATATATAAACACTTTTATATATATATATATTATATATATTTCCTTACAGTAAAGCAAATGGAAGTCAGACAGATGTGCTCTCCTGGCTTCAGGCCTCCACTATGGCGAAGGACGCTTTCACACTGATGAAAGCGGTGGTTCTTCGATTGCTCTCACTATTGTACCTTTTGAATTATATTTCCGACCACATACCCTCCTGATCAATGAAAAACAACTAAGGCAGGGAAGAAAAAAGCCACATCAGATGCAGTGCTGTGCCGTCAGAGTCTGAGTTATTGAACAAAAACTCATCTCTGACTCGACTGTGCTACATTTTAAATCTCAACAATCTAAATTCATGACAAATCTATACTTTCTCAATGTGCCATAAGAATGTAATGGCTCTGTTTGAGCTTCTTTTTCTACTTCTTGACCTTTCTTTTTTCTAAACAACCTATTTAACTATGCTTGAAATTCATATTTCTATTTATTTACAATGTGCAATTATATTTGAATTTTTGTAGATTGGCAACTTGCATTCATTTTGCTGCTATGTGCACTCTACCGATTCACTTAGATACAGACTCGTTTTTTTCATTTTCATCATCTGTTTCTCATTTATTTGTTTATTTATTTTATTCTTTGTGATTCACTTATAGTTTTTTATGGATCCAGATGAAATGTAATATTGTCCTGCTCTGTTCATGTCCAGTGGATCGCTTGAAGGACAATAAAGTTAATCTTGAGCTCTTAGGTATTTAGTTGGCTCTGTTGTAGCTTCTCTTTTTTCATTCCTTCTCCCTGTTTGTAGCTGCATTGCTGCTACATTTCCACCAAAAACATATGGCGACTGTTGCCATCTACTATCCAAACATTGAGTTCTCAGTGAATGTGATTGTTAGAAGCTCATTTTGTGTAAAGATACATTTTTTTCTTCTCTTTTCTTTTTAAAAAAATCTGATTTCGGTACAATTGTAATGCACCTGCAGTGCCAAAACCTACCACTAGGAGTGCACATGCCCATACGTGAAACATTGACCTAGAATCAGAATCAGATTCAGCTTTATTGGCCATGTATATGCATACATGGAATTTGACTCCTGTTAACTGAGCTCTCACAGTACAAACGTCATGAATAATTTTAAATTAGATGGACAAGGCAATAAACAAATATACGAGCTATAAACAAATGGAGATGATCTTGTGTAAGGCTATATACATTTAAATATATATGTATTAATATGTATATATAAATATATATGACAGTACAAATATGTCAGAGTAACATGAAAATAGGTAGTTATTGTATAATGAGGCGATCCAGGTTATTGTACAACACTCACACTGGTTTGATTGTTGGTCAGGTCGATGACCTGTGGGCAGAAACTGTTCTTGTGTCCGGTAGTTTTGGCGAACAGTGTTCTGTAGCGCCTGCCAGAGGGGAGAAGCGGAAACAGGACTACTTCTAAATGTGATCCGAGGGACTGGATCTCAAGCATGTCCTCAAAGGGTCTTGGTGCTTTACCTGAACTTAATACCTGGAATCATTTCTAGTCATCCCGGGATCTTTTCTGGTAATTATTATATCTTTTCTTAATAATGAGATCTTTTCTCATCATTAGGAAATCATTTCTCGTCATTATGAGATCTTTTCTCGTAATTATGAGATTTTTACTGGTAATTATGAGACCTTTTCTCGTAACATTTAGATTTTATTTTTAATGAGGGGATCTTTTTCTCATAATTATGAGATGTTATCTGCTTCCATATATATTTATCTCATTATTTTACAATTATTTCACGTATTGTCCATGAAAACTAACATTATAAATTAAATGTATTATTATTATTATTATTATTATTTAAAACATCTCTCGTGCCCATGCAGTGCCCATAATTACCACTAGGGATGCAAATGCCCATTTTGATCATATTAACCCAGATTTCTTCTAAATAATAATAATAATAATAATACATTTAATTTATAATGCACTTTACATTTGGATCAAATCTCAAAGTGCTAAATGTGATCAGAGTGACTGGATCTCAGTAATTCATTAATATCTGAACTCAGAACCGTCCAATTCTGATGGGAAGACTCAGGATGGGTGTTAATGTCGGGTCTGAACAGGTTCTTCACCAATAGAAATCTTATATTCGTGTAGTCGTTGTTGTTTTTTTGTTACAACTTAAATATGATTGTGAGGTGCTTGAGAAAGATTTGCGTGCGTATAGAAGCATGATGCTCAGAGTGTGCTTATGCTACAGTGTGAATGATACGGAGAACCAAACTGACTCTGGGTCGTATGGGTCTGGTTCCAGAGAGTCCAGAGAGTCCAACATGCATCTTCCCAGTGGTGAAGAGAAGGATCTGGGCTGGAGCTGAGGGACACATGGAGGTTTCTGAATTAATATCACACACGATACATAATTTAGGATATAGAAATCATTAAAGGAGGCGACTATTAAATGAGTTGGGCCTAAAAGGAGTGAACGTCTGTAGATTAGTGTATGTACCAGTGAAACGGGGGCTTGGAGTGGGTGAAGAGGAGGTGAAAGATGCCGTCTGCTGAGTTTGGAAGCTTCTCTGCTTCTCCTCATCTCTGCCTGTAAACTAGAAAACTGCAGGAGGTTCTCCCAATGGTTCTGCTCCAGGCCAGACGTGGCTGCTGAGAGAGACACCAGGGGTCCAAAGCTGATCTATAAGTTCTCAGGGTCCGTTCACACATATAATCTGTCTAAAAATCACATCACACTTTATATACGGTAACTTTAAAAACGGTCAGTACCAGCAGCAGCAATAATAAATCATAATCACGATGTCTCTGGGCGAAGAATTCTGTCGCTGGAGCTACGTGTCTCAAAACAAGGGGGAGGAACTAGAAACCAAGAGGCGTCATGTGAGCCTTTGGGTTTGTGTTTGAAACTTCCTGCTTTATTTTGAAAGGCTATATCTCCATGTTGTGCTTACTTTACATTTCTTGCCATTTTTCTTTAACTTATTCTGCCTTTCTATTTCTGTCAGTCCCTGTTTAGTGTTCTGAGTTTGCTCCTCTTGTTCTTTCCTGTCTGTGGACTCCTGTGTCTCACTCTTTGTCTTCAGTTTATGTTCCCTCCACACCGATTGTTTCATTGTTCTCTCATATTACCTGCCTCTCGTTGTCCTGAATATTCCGGCTGTATCTTGTTACATCTTCCTTCTCTATTTAAACCTGCGTGTGTTTTTCTGCTTTGTCTGTCTGTTGTGGATCTGATGGATCTCAGAGGTCCTTGTATCCATGGTTACGCGTGTCACAGCAGTACCAGAGGCCAGGCAGCGCCTTCCTGTTCTGAACAGGCATGTGTTAAATCCGTGAGTAGTTTTAAACATCTATTGTGTAGGATTTAGAGGTTTTCTGTACTTCAACCAACTTAACAGCCCTCCTCTCACCCTTTAACCCTTTAATGTCCTGCTCTGCTGTTTGGTTGAGCTCATTTTGAGTCCATATAAAATGTGACTGGATCTGTTTGTCATCTGACCCAGTGGTAGCATGTAAATGTTGACGTGTAAGGGGCCAAGGGCGGAGCCATGGGGGACCCCGGAGCTCTATGGCTATTCGGAGAGTCCTATTCGATAATTATATGTTTTATGAGCATATTTAATAAAGCATGTGAGGATTAACAAACAGAGTTACGTAACGTGACGCAACAACAACAAAAAAAGGCTAACAAGGTTCAAATAGTTGTCTAAAAACACATTTCGCAAATGGTCGAGCAATGATTGTATGATTTTTCATGTTTAAAATCATGCTTGAACAAACGTCTGGTCATTTTTTATGCCGAATTTAGAGTTTGTAAGATGACAAAAAAATAAAATACACAAATGAATCATATTTCCGTTGTTTTCTTTCTTTGTGACATCATTAATAATAAACATGAACATAAGAACAAGGTGGTTAAACACCGATGGAAACATCATTTCAAGATTATTTTTCCATTTCTGGCCCTTAATCCTTATATCAAAGGAAACGGACGGATCGCTTGGTGAATCTGTATGAAAGTTAGACGCCATCAGCTCATTTTAGTTCACTCCACTCCTTTTGATTTCAAACAGCGAACTGCAGCCAGACACCCGCTCTTAAGGAAAAGAACTTTGTTTTGTTTTGCAGGAACCTTCAAAGTTGTTGTATCGCCACCTCACGACCTGCGTCCTGACGATCTCCTCCTCCAGTCTCTGGTTCTCCTGCTCCACAGCCAGCAGCTCCCAGCTCAGGTCCCGCTGAGGAAGCTTCACGTCTGGACAACGAGGACAACAAAGAAGAGGCTCAGGAAGAAAAGGTTTTTTCCCTTTTTTTTTTTTAGTTGTGCTTCGTATTTTTTCTGTACACCCTCTAACACCAAGACACCAGGTCAGATTCGTCGTTAGTGTGACCTACAAGCATCACTACGAGTCTGTGCCATCCTGTGTGCTGCTGTGTGCTGAGGCAGTAAACTGACGGTGGCGGACGCCAACAGACTCAACCAGCTGATCCGTAAAGCTGGTGACGTAGTTGGGGTGGAGCCGGACTATCGGGAGGTGGTGTCAGAGAGGAGGATGCTGGGTAAGCTTGCATAGCTTTCTGGACAATGCTTCTCAACCAGCTTCAGAGCAGGAGACTCAGAGCTCCAAAATGTACAACTGAGCACAACAGGAGGTCCTTCCTGCGTGTGGCCCTCCAACTCCACAACTCCTCCCTCTGATAGACACTTTATATAAACACTTTAAAAACACATTATAGACAGTTTAAAAACACCTTAAAGACACCTAATAGACTTTTAAGACACTTAGTAGACATTTTAAAGACACTTTAAAAACACCTTAAAGACACTTAATAGACACTTAAATTCACTTTAATTCCGTACCGAGTCAATTTTATTAATTACCTGCTGCACTTTAGAATGCAGATTGGACAATTTTTTTATCTGCACATGTCTGTTTGCACTAATATTGTAATAGTATGGTAATATTAGTCTCGTATTTTTATATTATTATATTACCTTCTCACATTCTGTGATTGTTTTACATATATTGTTGCATATATTGCTTTCCTATCATGTGAAATTAAATCGTAGGCTAGAGCCAAACTAGGTCTTTGCTGTCATCCCTAACAGCAAGGGGTCTAGGCCAAAAAGACCCCAATCCCCTGAACTGAACAAGCAATGCCCCTGATTGAACTCTACAAATTAAATGTGAACTTCATTCCTTATCCACCCCTAATCCTGTTCAGGGTGGCAGGGGGCTGGAGCCTATCACAGCTGACATTGGGCGAGAGGTGGGGTACACCCAGGACAAGTCACATACAACCACTCAAATGTACAGTAACTCCTACGGGCAATTTTAGTGTCACCAATTTACCTACATTCATGTTTTTGGACTGTGGGAGGAAGCTGTTCCTGGAGAGAACCCACGCAGACACGGGGACAATAAGCAAACTCCACACAAAAGACCAGCAGAGGTGGATCCAGAAAGAAAAGATATAACCGACGTTTCCAAATATCAATCCAGTTCCTCCTCACACTAAGTTATATCGGGGTATAAAATTTGAAAGTGATCCATGAAATTGTTTTAGATTTATCCCGTTAAGAAGAACGCGGCTGTGACAGTTCCATACCATTATTATATCTCAGAGTTTTCGGGTATATAATAATGGCGCTATTAGATGAAATCAGCTTTAGAGTGGATAAACAAGACTGATTAATCTCCCCGGAGTCTTACTCTTGCTGGCCACTGCTGGTTGGCTCTCCTCCAGACTCTAGGCATCTGCTTGCTGGTCGCTCATCTGTGCCACCATGTTGGGATCTGGCCCCCCCGACTGCATGCATGTTTCCTGCAGGGCTCTGCAACAAATAGCTGATTTACCCTCATATAATCACATAAAGGAGATAATTCACACACACACATGCAAACAACCGTATTCTCTGTGTAGCAAACTGACAGAATAACACTCCATTGTGTTTCTTCCCTGTCGAATAATGCAGACATCCCAACTTATCCTGGGTCGAGAGAACTGGACGGTCCTCGGAAGACATAAGCTCATACCTGTCATCACGCGTATTGCGTGGATCTGGCTGGTCAGCAGCCGCAGGAGTCGGCCGGACACTGAAAAGTGAGAGGAAACGCAGTACATGGTCTCTAATAGATAATATTGTGACATGGAAGGTTTCCCGGCAACCATCAAAGCCGACAAAAGGAAATTCAATTTATTCTTCCAATTTGTCGCAATGAGGATGTAACCAGGCATAATGAAATGCATAATTGATTCTGTGAGTCATCCAGCTGCTAGTAAAAAATAAATAATTGCCCTAAATATTCGTCCAGGAGGCAGAGCGTCACAGATGAAGTCATTCCTTTGTTTGCTCGTATCTGTGCCCACATAGTTAACCACAACAAGTTTTAACGTCTAGTTGAAAACATCTTTTGTATTAACCAGGTGGGGCTGCAGGCTGAGGAGCTGCAGGTTGTATTCATGTCAGAGATCAACCTCTGAAAGACCTTCAGCAGTCAAGTATTCTGTTCTCGGCTAAACACTGCTCACTCTAAAAACCCAGGTACTTTTATATTTAATTAACCCTTTAATGTCCTGCTCAACTGTTTGGTTGAACTCATTCTGAGTCTCTAATGCTTACAGAAAAATGTGACTGAACCTGTTTATAATGTGACCCAGTGGCAGCATGTATAAGAGTAAGGGGCCGAGAATTGAGCCTCTAGGGACACCAAAGGTCAAAAGGGGGCACTGAGTAGGAGGTATAAACCATATCAACCAATTTAATAAAAATCATTGTTTAACTTGATTCAACAAAAACAAGTCCAGTAAAGGTCTAATACTTGGAAAAAGTTGGAGCTAAACTCATTCAAATCAACTTTTTTTCCATTAAATTCAAAAATGCAATCATGAAATAATTTTTTTTGTTTGAAATATACTTGATCAAACGACTTTTCATTATAAAATAAAATCAGAGTGTACAATATATTAAATTAACAAATGCTCCAAAAAAATTAAAACATGCAAAAAAATACTTATTCCATATTTTTTCTCCTTAGTCAAGACATTAAAGGGAATCGCCGTTAGAAATTAAATCCAAAAAAATATTTTAAAACTGCATTTAAAACTGGTTCCAGCTGGACTAGACACAAGCAGAACTCTCCCAACCAGCCCGGTTTAGGTTAAAAAGACCATTTTCAGAAGCAGGAAAGTTGGCTTGCATGTCTCACCAGTAGCACACTATGCTAAAATCAAAGGGAAATCCGGAGGAAAGGTGATTGAAATATAGAATTCTGAGAAGGTTTCCAACCCTAATTCTCATACTCCAGAGCGAGACACATTATCCACAGAGGGAAAATAAACCATTCCAGAAGTGGCCGTCCTTACAAAATTCCATAAAGAGCTCAGCGGTTTGTTCATTCAGGCAGTCACAAAAGCCAAGTAAGTTGAAAGTTGAACGGTTTGGATGACTGGAGTCCACTTATGAATGGAGTAAACCGAACGCAGCATCCAACAAAAAACAAAAAATGATATTTGTGGTCAAGCATGGGGGGGTCAGTGTGGGTCAGGGTGATGTTGTGTTGACGCTCTGCTGCTGCAGAGTCACGGCGGTGAGCCATAATTGAGGGAAAGATGAAAGCTGTGAAATGTTCTTGTACTAGGAAATTCTGAATGTCAGGTCATCCGTCTGTGGGTTCAAGCTCGAGTGCCAGCAGGTCATGCAGCAAAACAAGGACCCTAAGCAGAAGAGTGAGTCCGCCTCGGAATGGATCAAAAGAAATACAGATGGGTGGTTTAGTCAGAGTTTGGACCTGAATCCCGCTGAGATCCTGCGGTACAACCTGAGAGGAGAAGTTCATGCTCACAAACCCTCAAACCCGATTTATCTTGTATTTATCATATTTTACTCTAATAGATACATTTTTAATAACTAGGGGAAGCTTCTTTATACGAAAAACAGTGTTTTTCTTTAAATTTAACGTGAGTATTGACCAACTAAGAGAGACCCAGTTTGGACTTGGTATTAAACGCGTTTTCGCCGATCGGATCATAAGTGGACAGCGAGACACATCGCTGTTTACACCTGTGTCCGTCATGCGTCTCCAAACGTGTCCAGCTGTCCAGCGGTGTTCAGAATTCTTTGCTGCCTACATCACTTCCGCTACAGGGTCAAAGACTACACGCATAGTTTTCAGTAGCGTCAGATTTGTTGAGCCAGCTAGAACGGGCTACCTAACTACGCGAAGAAGTCTCACGAGCTGATGAACATGTATGAACTATTCCAACAGTTGAGACTGACAGGGCGTGTGTCTGACAGACAGACACATGGAATATAAACGTTGTACTTGTACACACTCACTGTAACAGTTGGAGGTATTCAGCAAGCTGCTGCAACGTTTCTATCCTCCTGTTCCCTGAGCTCCATCAGTAGAACCTCTAAGTGAGTCGTGTTGCTCCGATCAGACAGGACACAAACCTGATGGGCCAACACACACACACACACACACACACACACACACACACACACACACACACACACACACACACACACACACACACACACACACACAAGAGTCCTTCACATCACAGGTAGGTAGGTTTGTGCAACTTCTCTCCAGTCTCTCACTGTGTCTCAGCTGATGCCCACTTTCCTGAAGACGTTTTTTTTTATGAGTGATCAGAATCACGGCCACTCTCAAACTGTTTCGTCCCGGAGCTGAATGATGCGTTTCTATTGTCTCCTAGAGACCCGCCGTCATTAAAACGCTCTCCAGCCTGGTAACCGTCCTCGCCCAGAGTGACCTGTGATTCATTCTGACACCGGCGGCTGATGACTTCATGCATTATTTAAGAGGTTTTGTAACACGGAGGGGAATGTGAACACTCAACAGCAGCTTGACTGAAGAGGTACCGGAGAGGCACAGATGATGAAAGGATCAGAGGAGGAAGAAGACCCTGAGAATAAAGATTCTGTGACCAGTCTGGCAGATGGTGCTCAAAGGACTTCCTCCACTTGTGAAACTGAAATTCACAAGAATGAAAGCATTTACTGGTTACACATAAAATGTTAAGTGATTTGTTTGAAGTTCTTGGACATGAATAATTTACATGAATTTTGTTGCAAAAAAGTATCCGTCTCCCTCCAGAACGACGAGGGTGAGATAAAAACGCCTGGAGCCGGATCTGGAAATGTGTAGAGAAAAAGGATTACCCGACACCAACACACACAGCGAGCTTCTCATCGATGAGAAATCTCACAATAATTCACCGTTCATAATCTCTGTCAAACGTTTTGCACTAATGAATAATGTATGAATTCAAAAATAACAGTATTCAAAGCGTATCACGTCAATAAATCCACACAGCAAATGCTTTTAAAGTGAAGTAAATCCCGGAATTTAAGTAAGAACTGTGAGATATCACAGTAAATGGTTTCTGTAAATTATTACTGTGAATAATTTCATTGTAACTTGCTGATTTATTTTACTGTAACTTACTAGCTACTTGCTGACAGTTAATTATTGTGACATATTTGACAGTAGCATACTGGTAAATTGTTGCAAGATAATTACTGTGAATTTAACTTACTCGCCATTTGATACAAGTAAGTTAGGACGATTTACTAAACAGTAATTTAGGATTTATTTTACAGTGTACATACTGGCTAATGAAAGGAACATTTTTCATTTTGTTTTATTTGTGTTTTTACAGTATAAAAAAGTAATAGATGATTGGGAATAAGTTAAGTTGACATTCGTGTCTTTTTTTCTCTGTGATCCTTAAGATCGCGCCGAATTAGTGAGGCCTGTTTTACTTTTCCTGCAGATCCTGCAGTGCGGCGCCCCGCGTCTGACTGCTTGCTGGTAGGCCCTGTCCTCCTTCTGACATTGGTTTGGCATCAACATCCCTCCCTCTGATCATCTTCTTCCAGTGTTGACCTCTCAGCTGCCCACACAAAGACAAATCCATAATTTCCAAATGCCTCTGTCTCAGTCATCACAGAGACGCAACATAAATCAGTTCTAATAGAACCTTCCGACATAAATTGTTCCCTGTCAAGTCTGTTTGGTCACTTAAATACTGCGTGAATACAGTCACTGCTATGTCAGTTTATCTATTATATATACATATATATAGATATATATATGATATAGCAACAGTGAAAGTGCTAAAAAAAAAAAATCTGCCTGAAATGGCTTGTCGTGCGAAAAATATATATTTTGCAACTACCAAAAATTCCCTTTAAAAAGTAAATCAAGTTATTAAAATCCCAACAAACCATCTCAACTTCATGATGTCTATTATAAAGCCCTTTACAAATGTATACTCTGCAAACAGTGTTGTCATGGCCGGTTGTTTGTTCTGACTCACACGGGGACACAGTCTAAGCTCAAATAACACCACTGAGGTCGATGGTCTTATTGCTTTATTTTCGGCTGATTTATTCACATATTTCACTTATAAACAGAAAAGAAATACCAAATATCTAATGTGAGGTCAAAGACTGTGCCGATCTGCCCGTTCCAAACATTTTCCATAAAACAAACAACCCCCACAGTCCCAATTGCTGAGGTATTAGCAATTACTACAACCAAAAAACTGCCAATATTCAAACATGTATGATAATATATTCCACCTTTTAGACGAAATACATCACTGTTCATAGATGAAGTTCAAATTCTTTCAGTTCACAGAATTCTCCAGCTTCAGCTAATCCTCATCTTCCCGAAGCAACCAGAGTTTGTTGACTGGTGTCTGGATAACGCTTGTTTTGGACTCGTCCTTTATTTCCTGGCAGAGTCTTTAGAATCCGTCCAAGAACCCAGGAGTTTCTGGGATCCCAATCATCCACAACAACAACAAGGTCTCAAGGATGAAAATTCCTTCTGATTTTATTCCATCTGTGTCGTTGTTGGATGATTGGAAGGTATTCTCGGATCCGTCTCCTCCAGAAAAGCTCAGCAAGATCCTGTACCTGTGTCCATCTCTTTCTAGAGTACAGGTCCTCCTTCCACAGTGCCCAGAATGTTCTTGAGTGACATGAGTCTCTCACATATGTCTGTGGTGAGCATCTGATGTTGGGTTGAATATCCAATTTATCCCATCTAGAAGTAGATTTCTTTGGACTTTGCCATGATTCAGTTCTTTCAGTGATCGCTCAAGTACCAATAAAGTTTGTACCTCGATCAAAATAAGGCCTTACTTCGAGGAAATATAAAAATAAGAATCCATCCATCCAACATCACCTATGACTTCTAAAGGTTTGGAACATATTCAGCTGATCTCGGCCCAAACTGAGGGAGAGGAAAGATACAACTTGAAACAGGCAAACCCAACACGGTAAATTTACTGGGAGGAGAATCCTAACCAACAACCTCCTTACTGGGAGGCCATAGTGATATAAGCATCACCATTAACTCTCTCCTCGTCTCTACCACCAGAGACGAGGAAGGCTGAACCAGGTCTACGCTGTCGTCCACGACAGCAACGGTATAACCTCGAGAATCCCCCAATCCCCTGTGTTGTACAAGCAACTCCCCTGCCTGAACCCTTCAAATTAAGTATGAGGTTATGTCCAAAAAACAGGAATTTCTTTTGTAAACAACAAAAAAGCTCCCCCTGGTGAGAAAAATGTGGACTAAGAATAAAATAGGATGTATAAAAGACGGAACGGATGGATTAAATCGGACCAAGATTTGGAAGTTGGAAGGGAAAAAAAAGCTCCTGCAGTGAGTAAAATATGAACTATTTGACTATAATAGCGTTTATATATTTATATACACAAGCTAGATCTCCCCAACTCGATTCTTAGGCACCCAATTTGGACTAAATCGGACCTACGGTTCATAGTATCCCCGACTTTTCAGGGGAATAATAAATGAATATATAAATGTAATAAACCATAAGAAATAAAGGAGAGAAAAGAAAAAATATCTCCATGATTTAAGTTCTCACCTTATTAACATTTGGTCTTTGTTTTTAGCTGTTTAATGTGTATCTCCAGCAGGAATAATGACATCTTTAATGTTTATCTCTTTTAAGGAACATCCCTGCAGTGCTCACAGGTTGTGGCAGATATTTCATCCTGTAAAGCAGCGGTTGCTAAGCTAACCCACCTGCTCAGACTATCCTGACTCACCTGTAAGGGGTTTGGCGTTCCGGGCGGTTTGGGATCCTCGCATCCGGGTTTACCTCTGGTGAGATGTTCAGAGCGGTGCACCTGAATGTATCCCGACTCGCTCCAAACACAGAACAGGGTTTTGTGTTTCGGAAGCAGCCCGATGGAACCAAAAGCCATGTTACAGTTTTCACGGATCAATTCTCGCTCCATCTGGTGTCAGAGCTGCAGGAAAGCAAAAGGATAGTTCTTCAATGAGTAATCAGAGAAACACAAAGATGTCGCCAGGCGGATTCTCCAGACAAATGATACAAATCCTTATCCTAATCCTTATTATTCTAAGTTATTAGCAGGATTGCTTGACTTACAGGCAGTAAGACGTCTTTGCTTTGTTCCTGATCTACTGTGTGTGTTGTTGGTAAACATGCCAGTGCTGCAGGGGTGGGGTGATTGTTCCAAACATACCCTCCATTACATGCCTATATTACCTGCCTATTATGTGAAATAAATATGTATATATACAGCTAAAATATTTAAATCTAGCATAAAAGTCTAACCATAGAAAGAACAGGTAATAGGTATTAAACTGAACAATTAGATTTTTTTCTCATCAAGTTTCGTTTAGTAAAACAATCGGAACTAATTTATTAAAGATAAAGTCCCTTAAAATTATTATTTTAGTCTATTGATCTTGCTTCAATACCTTACTTTATAATTAATTAGTAAAAAAAAAAAAAAAAAAAAAAAAAAAAAAGGAATCTTGCCAAGAACCAATTTTAAAACAATTTCAATTCAGACAGCCTCATAGAAATGTATGCTTTTGTACCCAATTTATAAATAAATTAGAGCATTCATATTTGTAGCCTAATGTAACTAACAACCTAACTAACAATTCTACTAACGAGTCACAATTTCTTATCGAAAAATGTGACTGAACCTGTTTATAATATGACCAAGTGGCATTCTGTATATGCTAAATGGTAAGGGGTCGAGGAGAGAGCCCTGGGGGACACCTCAGGTCAAATGAGCCACCTAGGAGTCATTAACATGGCTGCTGAGAAAGTCCTATTCAAGATTTTTTTTGGCATATTAAAGCATATGATGACTTTCGAAACAGAATTATAGCTTGATATATTCAGAAAAGTCAAATTTTGGGTCAAATAGTTGACCTTCTCATTAACCACCAAACAATTTCTCTCTTTCTTCCATTTCTGTTTAAAGTAGAGGGTCTAAGATATTAAATTCATGAATGCCCAAAAGACATAAAATATGCAAATAAATAACTTTTACATTATTACTCTTGATGAGGAGAAGGCAGGGTTTCAAACGAGAAATAAAGTCTGAAATGTATGTAAAATTAATAAAAATAGACTAACTTTAATTGGCATTACTGTACATAATTCTTAAATTAAGAATTTGGAATAAGGAAAACCTGTTCTTTCCTGGAAACCATTGTTGTATCTGTTATTAACTCTTCTGGGGTTTTGCTTGGACCCAAACGCAGACGCAAGACGCAGTAGAGCAGCTGCAAAAAATGTTTATTTTTAAACCAAAAAGGGCACGAGGAAAAAGAAAAAGGAACAAAAACACTAGGAATAAGTTACGACACACTGGGAGAGGGCTGGGACACGTGACGACACGAGGAACATCATGCAACGAACTGGCAGAGAAGGGAAGGTGAGGACAGACTTTATACACGGACCTAACGAGTCAATGAGACACAGCTGGAGGGGAAACACAGGTGAACACGATGACCAATCACAGGACCGACACACAGGGAAAACAAAGGCTTGACAGAACACCCCCCCTCAAGGGTCCAAACCCAAAGACTAACAGAAACAGGGTGGGAGGAGGGGGTCTAGAGGAGAGAGAAAACAACAACAAGAAATTCAACAAGCCCGTTCCAGCAAACCTATACTGTATATACCTATACTGTATATACCTATACTGTATAAACCTATACTGTATAAACCTATACTGTATATACCTATACTGTATATAGCTATACTGTTTATACCTATACTGTATATACCTATACTGTATATACCTATACTGTATATACCTATACTGTATAAACCTATACTGTATAAACCTATACTGTATATACCTATACTGTATATACCTATACTGTATATACCTATACTGTATAAACCTATACTGTATATACCTATACTGTATATAGCTATACTGTTTATACCTATACTGTATATACCTATACTGTATATACCTATACTGTATAAACCTATACTGTATATACCTATACTGTATATACCTATACTGTATATACCTATACTGACGACCTGAAGGCAGGGCCGGAGTGACTACTCTGGGCTTCGAGGAGGAGGGCGCTTTGGAAGGCGACCCCAGTCATGAGGAGCCCGAGGAGGCGGGTGCCCGTGGAGGCGAACCCGGTCACGAGGAGGAGGAGGTCGCCTGTGGAGGCGAACCCGGTCACGAGGAGGAGGAGGTCGCCCGTGGAGGCGAACCCGGTCACGAGGAGGTCGCCCATGGAGGCGAACCATGTCACGAGGAGGAGGTCGCCAGTGGAGGCGAACCATGTCACGAGGAGGAGGTCGCCAGTGGAGGCGAACCAGGTCACGACGAGGTCGCCCGAAGAGGCGAACCATGTCACTTGGAGGAGGTCGCCATGGAGGCGAACCATGTCACGAGGAGGAGGTCGCCCGTGGAGGCGAACCATGTCACGAGGAGGAGGTCGCCCGTGGAGGCGACCCAGGTCACGACGAGGAGGTCGCCCGTGGAGGCGAACAAGGTCACGACGAGGAGGTCGCCCGTGGAGGCGAACCAGGTCACGACGAGGAGGTCGCCCGTGGAGGCGAACCAGGGCATGAGGAGGAAGACGCCCGTGGAGACGAACCAGGGCACGAGGAGGAGGTCGCCCGTGGTGGCGAACCAGGTCACGAAGCCGTCGGTAGTGAAGGTGGAAAGATCCTTCAGGAGGCTGAGGCGGAGGCCAGCGGGCAAGATGGCGAAGGAGATTCTTCTCCGGGGGCCTGAGGCAAGTGCATCTAGGATTCTGCGACAAGGACGAAACCTTGCTGGGCTCCCTGGCTGTCGGTGGGTGGAGACCAACCAGCACTAGGAACGGGAGTCTCCGGATAGTTTTGCGCCAAATTCACAAAAATTCCAACCTGATCCTCCAGGGCGCTGGGCAGCGGTGAGGACGAAGTGCTAGGCAGCGATGAAGTTCGGCGCCGGCTTGGTCTCTTTTTGGGAACCGGTTTTATTGCCAGCTGGATTCCCCAAAAAAGAGATTCCCGATCGGCACCAACCTCAGGAAGACTACCGGCTCCCTCAGGTGATGATGGTGGCTGAGGGTTAGCGGATAGGAGGCCAGTGTACTCCAGGGCCGTAGCAGACAGAGGACTAGCAAACACGGGGGCTGGGGAAAAAATAACAGGCCGGTGCCGGGAACATGCTGGCAGCGCGTCCGGGTTCTCCACAAAGGTCCTTAACCACTCCGGCAGGAAATCCCACAACCAGGGTTGGGCAGACACCTTCCGACGAGGGATGCAGAGAGCGGCCTGTTGTACCTCCTCGTGAGGACTCTTCACCCACTCCACATGGATGCAGATGAGTGTGTAAGTGAAATCATTAATCTCCATGTCCACTGATGCGTCCGCTGGGTCCATTCTGGCCAGTTCGTTCTGTTATGAACTCTTCTAGGGTTTTGCACGGACCCAAACGCAGACGCAGTAGAGCAGGTGCAAAAAATATTTATTCATAGACCAAAAAGGGCTCGAGGAAAAAACGGGGAACAAAAACATTAGGAATAACTTACGACACAGTGGGAGAGGGGACAAGTGACGACACGAGGAACATCATACAACAAATTGGCACAGAAAGAAAGGTAAGGACAGACTTTATACACGGACGTAACAAGACAATGAGACACAGCTGGAGGGGAAACACAGGTGAACATGATGACCAATCACAGGACAGACACAGAGGGAGAACGGACCAATCAAAGGACAGACAGAGGGAGAACGGAACAATCAAAGGACAGACAGAGGGAGAACGGAACACAAAGGCCTGACAGTATCCTGGAACTGGTTAAATTTAGCTTATTGTTAGCTTGAATAGCTTCTAAAACTTATATTAGATGTATACATTTTGTAATGCAAGACATGCATTGAAGACTATTTGTCTCTGTAGATGAAAATATGACTCATATCCAAGAAACAATGTTGTTTTGCTGTGTAATCCAGCCGCGTTAAGACTCTCAATATGTTTCCTCTATCATTTAATTATTTTTAGGCTAAACTTTCTTAAATTGTCAGCCTTCTGATGTGTTCTAATCCCACAGAGATGCTGTGAGAGACTGGGTGCAGCTGTGCAAAGAAAGTCTGGCTTCAAAGCGTCAGCAGGAAGTCCCAGAACCCAATCCACACCATCACCTAGAAGTCAGACAAACAACAAAACCTGCGTGACTCTCAAACTCATCATCAGTCATTATTGTCTGATGAAGCATTAAGCAAAGTCGAAATGTTAAGGAAAATCATTCTTATTCAGCTCTAATGTCATTGACTAATATAGTTGGACAATCAAAATCCTAAACTTAACTTCCTTATTTGGCATTTATTCAACAGAATAGGTTTATGACAAGGCAGCGCAAATGAATAATTCCTCCAAAAGTTTAAACGGAGAAATGGTGGAAACTATAACCGGGATGAAGAATGATGATGAATGATGAATCTGAGGCTTCAGAATAGAACTTAACTAAAATCATACCTTAAATCTAATGCTGTAGTTCTTGTTTATTGTTCTGATTACTTCTGAACCTTTTAAAACATTGCATTTCTAATTCACATTTCTATATTGTTGAATGTGTCCTTGACGTTGGTTTTGATCCAGTGTGGTCCGGTTAAAATGGGAGGGCAGTCAGACTCGCAGGGGAGGGTGGATGGCGAAGCAGCTCCACCCCCCCCAAATCGGTGAGGAACTTGACCCACCCGGCCTGGCAGTCCCACGCCAGAACCTCCCGGAGCATCACAAGCACACCAAGTGAGGCTCCGCCCCACCCCACAAGAGCTTGCTGGGACATGAATGAGCCCCGTGCCCCTAGGCAGTGCGAGGCCCCGAGCACGGAACCGCAGACCCCCCTAGCACCATGTCACGACGTTGTACTTTGTAACATTTGATAAATAAATGAAAGATTATTATTATTATTAGATAAATATGTGTCCCACTCGGAAGTTGAGAGAGAAACTGTGAAACCCGTTTTGGCCAGTAATACATATATTTTGGATAATAATTTGGGGAATATGGGATTCATAAGATCTTTTACCCTTAAGGGGAGATTTATGTCCAATTGGCTTAGTCTAAATCCTGCTTGAATAGTGATTTTATAAGGATATCTAATTCCTGCAGATTCTTTCTTGTGCTGGAACATGACACATCTATATTCTGTAACTAATTGTCCTGTTCAGGTGTCAGAATCCTCCGCCAAGGGCCAGAACCATCCTGTGTACCTACTCTGTTTCTTCCTCTGTTGTTCTCTTCATGTGTTCAGCCCCTTGTTGTCTTCTCTGCTCCACACTCCTAAACTTTGAGCGGGGCATTATCATAAACAGATATTTTTGCGTCATTTCCTGTTCTTCTCTGATTTAAAACATCCAAGGAACAAAGCACAACAGGACCCTACGTTTATGTAACATTCATGCAGATTTCTCCATCAGACAGTAGGAGCATCTCTCAAATACTCTGTAGCCCATCGTCTCCTAGGCATTACACTTCAGCATCTGTGTTCAGCCCAGAGACCATCTTATTTTATTTTATTTTACTTTTAATTATTTAACTTATTTTATTTTATTTATTTCATTTAATTTTAATTTTTTTTCTTTCAAGCTGCGAAGTACGTAAAGTCACCAAAATGTAATCATTTGTAGGATATGCCGAAACCTATCTCTGGGTAGAATTTCACGCAAATCCCTCCCTAACTTTTTCCGCTATCTTGCTAACAATCGAACAGACAGACAAACGCAAACCTCCTTCCTTGACTAATAGATATAATAGAGATAATATTCACTCCTCGGGGCGACTTTGAGTCACCAATGCACCTTTACTGTGTGTTTGTAGACTGTGGGAGGGAGCCTGGGTATCCGCAGGGAACAAACACAAACTCAGGGAGAACATTCAAATTCCATAACGAAAGACCCCACGGCCCCTGGGCGAGAGGTGGGTTGGAACCCATAAACCCTATTGCTCAAACTCAGCTACGGCTTGTGCCCCCGTGTCTGTTGCTGGCATGTTATTCCCAATTGTTAAATGTAGTTTTGTCCATATGTGGTCATAAAGATTCACCCTTTGGGGGTAGAATGCAATATACGGAGAAAGACTGCACTGCAGCAACAACAGATTGAGTTCTCTGTGTGTAACTTTGTTATTAGATGGGGTTGCAGGAGGACAGGGATCATCTTTGAAAGGGCTTGTGAAAAGGCTTCCATGCTGTACAGAAGGTATGGGGAGTATTTTTGCGGCAGGAGTGGTTGAGAAGGGATGTGACCCTTTTCTGCAGCCGAGTAAATGCTGGGAATCAGATCTGCATGGATTATGGATTATGCAAGGGCACTTTAAATATAAATGAAAAGACTATTTTACTTTTGTCTCACATTAGGCATATTGTCTACTTTCTTTCAGGTAGGTATACTGAGGTGATGAAATGTGTTTTCTGGCTTCCCCTCAAACCATTTAACTGCCAATAACCGGTGGTTGTGACGCAATTACAGCCTTCAGAATACTGAGCTCGACTGAAATATTCAGCATCCATCTGTAGCTCTGACCGAGAGAAACATGGAGCGAATTGAGGATTTGAACTCCTTTCTCTTTCTCTCTCCCACGTCTCTCCACGGTCTCTGCACAACACACACTCACGCTCACACTCACACATGCCAGACTGTTGCTAAGCAACTGTAAAATAAAGCAGTGGGCTCTGAAGTCAGAAAAAGAGAAGGAGAGTTCACAAGTGCTGCAATCCACTACTGTTTGTTTGGTTTTGTGCATGATCCCCGCACAGCTCTCCATCTGTGGAGCTGCGAGGACTTCTAGGACTTCTAGTTCGCTGCCAGTTGACCAATCAGCGTTGGCTGGTGGGCGGGCCCAGCGGTTCCCTAGGTTACCTGTGTGATTGACGTTCAACCTCCTGCAGCGGAGCGCACGGCAGTGTATCACTGATGGTCCAGCTCTCTCCCCCCGGAGACGGAGGAGAAACCTGGAAGAGAGGAGAGAAAACACACGAGCAAGAGGAATGATGATTATTTGAAGTGCTTCTTCGCTCGCGTCCTCCTGCTCTCTTGACTGGAAAGATGAAGGCTGGAGGTCTGGAAGTAGCCGGCTGATGGGAGAGGAGAGGAGGATTCCTGATTTATTGGTAAGAGAGACACCACTTTTCTCTGACTGTCTCGGTTTCCTCATTCACCTGTCCTTGCCAGCACCGTGAATTATGGCATTGCAGGCAAACAGTGTGTTTCCTTGGCTTATGTATATATGTGTGTGTGTGTGTGTGTGTGTGTGTGTGTGTGTGTGTGTGTGTGTGTGTGTGTGTGTGTGTGTGTGTGTGTGGGTGAGAGAGGTGCTCTGCATGCTGCGTGACTGTAGACTGAGAGGGTGCTACTGTATGAAGCCTACATTACAGTGGATGCTTGTTTTACAGTTATACAAAAAGTCCAGAGCCGCCGCTGCTCTACATGGAACCATAGGAGGCAGAGTGACGATAAAATGACGTGTGTCAGTCATTTCAGGGGTGGTGTTACAGCTGATGCCTAAGTCTCTCAGCCTGTCTTCTGTATCTGCATAGGAGGAGGAGTATTAATTACATAACGGTCCATCTATAGTCCTGTGTCAGGGCTGTGCAGCATCACACTGTCCCACTAGTCCAGAAAACCTGATTTTCATTTGAAGGAGTAACCTAGAAAGGCATTATTTGACGGTCTCTGTCGCGTCCATCTTTCTGCGCCTATGTCTGTGTGCAGTGGAGGATGCTTCATCTGTGTGGGCAGAGCGAACAGGTGCAAAAACTCTCAATTAAAGAGAGAGAAAATGTGGAAGAGGTCATGCGTTGGCTTGAGTTTGCTCGCTGCGGCATTCATGCCAGCCGGCTGGGGCACCAGGATTCCCCACAACATCCATTAGTGACCTCGGGTCAGGCGACAGCTGGCTCTTCTCCTCCCTCGGGTCTCAGCTGTACACAATCGGGGACTTGGCTTTTCTGCTTGGCTGCTCTCCCCTGGAGAGCCGCTACGCTCTGAGGACGCCTCAAACACTTTTAGATCAGGTGTGAAAAGTTTCAACTCCGGGAGGCCTTTTTGTTTTTTCCCCTCCCACTTGTTCTGATGAAAATGTTTCCGTCCTCCTGTCGGCTTTTGTCAGATTGACTCCAGGACGCAATACTGATGAGGTATTAGAGCCAATATTTAATATAATAATCAGTGACTTAAAGAGCTGAGACATCCTGAGCCTGTTGGATAGTAGCCTCGCAGCAGCAACAGAAGCGTCTTATGCACACATTCATTTATTCCACTGGGAATGCAGAATAGGAATAGAAGAAATTCACCATCTATCAATCAACTGACATTTAATCTTAATATGACACAACAACATAAAAGTTAATTTCTAATTATTTTGATGTCCAAACTAGTCCTATTCTGTCATTCCTGACAGCAAGGGTATGTCCTCGAAAGAAACCCAATCCCCTGCGTTGTACAAGCAAATGCCCCTCCTGAACAGTGTTTTACGTAAAAAGTGTGAAAAATATGAACTATTAAAGAAAACGATGATGAAAGATGATAAATTCAGTTAAGGCCCGAAAACTTTTGGAGAAAAAGCTCCCCCTAGTGTTGGAAATATACAACCAACCTTTCCCAAAATCCTCAAATGTGAAGTTATGTCTGAAAAAAAACGCGAAAAAGTTCCTCCCATTATTATATTTATATTATTATATATTACATATTATTATTATTATTATTATTAGTACTACATTATTATTATATTATGGCCCGAAAACTTTTAGAGATAAAGCTCCCCCTAATATCAGAAATATGCGACTGGCCTTTCCATAAATCAATCCACTTCTTCCTCACACTGAGGTCTATGTGGGTATAAAATCAAAAAATAATCACTGAAAGGGTTTTTGTGTTGTCGATGATAATTCCATAATATCCTTGACTTTTCAGTGATGTAATAACAGTCATACATGGAGGTTTGGTGATTGAGTGGGTCAGAAAAGCCCGGCCGGGGGCCAGTCTAAGTGGACTTTACCTGTTCTCCCTCTGTCTTTGTGGTTGCTTCCCCCGACACTCCAAAAAACGTGGACCAGCATGAATGGATCAGTGACCTGTTCCCAACGTCCACCACAGAAACCCTGCAAGGAAAGACGGAATGGATTGATTTTTCCGGCATCTGTTGAGAAGAAACGCCGACTAATCTCAGGTTCTACCAGTTTAACTTGTGGTTGTCAAACAGTTTAAAACAATCAGCTGATTTTATGTAAAAGTTATGATAATTAAATGTCTATGTATGACATCTTAGCATCTGTAGAGGGTCTTTGCGCCGTTTTGGATCCTGTGCATTGAAAACTATGGTCTCAAATACTTAACTTTAACAAGTCATATATTGAGTTTTATGAGCGAAGCGTGTAGTTTATCGAGCATCTATCGGCTGCTGATGCATATACTATATTTTCAATGCATTATATAACAAATTCTCCAAGTTGTCCCCCAATACTTTAAGTTCTGCTCGAGGAGATCTCTTTAAAAATGAATATAAGCATTATAAAAAATGTTTGCACAGCGTTGTCTTTAAATTACACACACTCTGGATTTTAACATGGATTCTGATGTAATACAAAATCTGTATAAGTAAAGGCATTTATTTATACTTGCGTGGGTATTATTTTATACATGTGTTCCGAAATGATCAGATCAGATCAGTAGTAAAGATCAAACAAAACTAACAGACATTACAAAATTGAAGACTTTTTGTGGCTCGCCAAAAAGTCTAGATGGAGTTTAAATCAGTATTTTCTAAAATCCTGTTTCCCTTAAGCTTGATAAAAACAGAAATATATACTTCCCTATGAATCATTTATATCCACTTAATCCTCACAAAACCTTCATTCTATGTAGTCATGTGAAATAAAAAAAATGCATCATAAGCCAATATAAATGATTCATTTTTGAGTCATGTAGTTTTGAAAAGGATGTTTCTCTTAGTCTGAGCACAAACTCCTCCTGAAAAAATACGTTTTTCATCAAACGTGAGAACTTATCTGTGTTTTGAGGTGAACTAAAGAGACTCTGCAGCCAGTAAGAGTCCGATGGAGCGTTTCTCCGTATGATTTCCATCAATAAATTGGAAATCGTCACTGCAGACGTAAATCTGCAGAATGATTGTATGGGCTCAGCTAACGGCTTAGACTGCGAACTGTGGGCCTTCTGTTTCCTATCAGTGAGGCTTAATCGGATTCCATAACATTGCAGCAGCTCCAGTTGCAGGTGTTCGGGTATCTGGAGCTGCTGCCGGCCTGTGTAGGAGGAAACGTGTCACCTTCAGAGCTCAGACACTGCACCTGTAAAAACCAGCGTTTATCATTACTGCTTCGTTAGACTGCGTGCAGGAGTGAGAGGGAAGATGTTCATCTGGATTCTCTGGGAGATTCCTCCAGGATCAGAACTGTGATTGCATCCTCAAAAATATCTCTTGACCGGCACAGACCACCAAAAGGTTACCCTGAAGTCAGTCATGTTTCAGCACAGCCCCAACACGACCACATGACGGCCGTCGGTCAGTCGCTATGTGTCAACAGGAGATGCAAAGTCGAATTAATTCAGAATTCTCTAGCGAGGTCATGCTGAAATATCCTTTAAATCTAGGCTTGATTTAAGACTAAAAAATCTTTAAACACGTAATTCAGTCCCGCAACTTCCTGTACACAGAGTACACGTTTCCTTAGGGCTTCAAGTTCGGGGTTGGGTTGGGGGTGGCAGGGATGCGGTGGAACCATCAATTTGTTTTGGACATTAATTCATTGGTTTATTTTTATGTAACCGCTCTTGTAACCTTGGTCTTCATTGTCATTCTTCCATGTCTGTTAGCATGTTTTCCTTCAGCTGGATTATATATATATATATATATATATATATTTGGGGTTGAAGTAACTTCAATTAAAGGACTGGTTGCTATTATTTTAATTATTATTCTATTATTTCAGATGGAAGTTTTTTTTTTATTGAAACATAAATTGATTTTGTGACTCAGAAGTATTTTCTTTCTGATTCATTTGCTTTATTTATTCATTTAAAACATAATATACCTTTATGTTAGATCACGTGCACGTACACACGTATAGCCACGGAGGTGGGGGTTGGGGGGCCCCCCATAACCAAATTACCCATAGGTCACAAATTTTGCTGAGGCCCTGGCTGTATGAATAAATCAACGTTTATATGGCCAACAGTGACATAATGCAATCCCTCCTCCTCTTTTGGCTGCTCCTCAGATTTTTCTTCTCCCTGCATTGTTGAACTGGCCCTGGTTTTAAACTGGGTATCCCTCTCTGATGTAACCCTCCGCATCAGGCAGGCTTGAGTCCGGCACCAGGAGGACACTGGGATGCACCGGTGGCTAGATCCAACAATGCTGTCCCTTATTTTCCTGCAGTCACCAAGTCTAAATCATTACATTGCCGATACTTGGATGAGGAATTAGAAATAATGTCATTCATGTCTGCATTCTAAACATGAAGCTGCAGCCTGGAGACGATTGGCGTATCTTAAAGACTGGAAGCAGGGGGAACTGGTTTTCTATCTGTGCTGAGCCTCTTTGGACCGAGTGATTTGGCTTTGGCCCAGCAGGTATGGAGCAACACTTATTTTCTGCCAGCGAGGCTTGGAAGAGGTTGTAAAATCCATTTGTTTATGCCTGATTGTGTGTGAGTGCATTTGTATTCGTTTTTAGGATAACTCTTTATCTTTATTACAAGATTTTTATTTATTTTCTGCAAAGTCGGGCCCTTTAGGACGGAATATGTGAGTAGAAGTTGGAAACTTATCCTCTGTACTGTCAACCATTGGCAAAAGATAATGCCATATCTTTTAGTTTGGCGTTGTATTGATGAAGGCTGAACATCAGAGCGCTGAACATCAGAGCGCTGAGTTGAAGCTCCCTCTGATCTTCAGAAAAACTCATGGATGAATCGCTCGGTGAAAGACCGTATCTATAAATTACTGATCATGATGCTCAGGAATGGATTGTCAGTTTAAAAAGTCGCGATTTGTCCTTCTGCTGACCCCTAGTGGCACAAAATATTGCTGGTTTTACTGTAAAATTTGGATTTATCCAAGTATGTACTCAACTTCTTTGTGACAGATGCAAATTTTGTGCTTTAAACAACAACTACTAAAAATTTTCTTCGTATGGATAAATTGTCTTTAAAGCGTGCAGCTGATGGCTTCTTTAAATTACGGAGAGCATCTACTTATTATTTTAAATACCTGTCAATCATTCCTCCATTTTAAAAAGCAAAATCCTGAATTTGAAGAATTAATCCAGATGGTTTATCATAATTAATTCAAAAATAATAAGCCTTTTTTCCTGTGTTGTTGTTTGTTTGTTTCCCCTCTTTTCTGTCCCCCCCCCCCCCCCCCCCCCTTTAATAGCCTCCTGAAGTGGGACTTACAGACGCGGAAAAAAGAAATGCATGCATGACATGCTCATATGAGCAGCGTTAACAGTGCGGTACATCCTTTTATACACTAGACATGTATACAATTATGCACCAGGTATCTGGAATATTTACAACAGAGAGACGCTTAGAAGATAGACGCAGACAAATCCAAATATATTTCAAGGAGAATTCAAAGGAGCCAATCAGGGTTGCAGATGTTCTGCAGACAGATTCCTCTCTGTAGATATGTGGATGCTTCTGATTGCGTGTCCAGATGGTGTTACTGTCTGTATTCATTTATATACAGATTATTATCTCATCTGCTTTTCAGTGTTATGCAGTGTTTCTGAAGGTGCAGCTCCTGTGGCCCCATCTGCATCACGCTCCTGCTGAATGTTCCGTTTTAGCATCCTACATCCTGCTGCTCGCTGTATTTGTTGCTTGGCAACATTTGCTTATTGAGTGTACTTGTGGAATTCCAGCAGCTTCATTGCTAATGGGATTTAGTGGTGACACGCTGGGAGGTGTCGGTATGAGGCGGTTTGTAATATTTGGACTGCGTTGCTGAGCTGAGTCTGATTTGATCTGTCTGTGACCTGTTTTCACCAAAGGGTGCTACTTAAGTGATGAATGGATCTTATACGCCACCATAGCTGTTCCAAAGCTGGTTCAGAGCTATTCAGAGCTAGAGGACAAGAGGACATGCTCTTGGCAAGAAGAAACTCCATTTTTTAAAACACTGATAGTGCAGCTTAGTATATATGAAAGCTACTGAACTATGGTGACGGATATTGAGACTAAAATCTTATTAATGCCTTATATTAAGGACAGATACGGTTAAGGATGGAGCCACATTTTGTGAATGGTGCAGTACCATCGGGAGCCACTGGCGGTGTTGACATGACGCAAGCGAGATAAGGGCCGATGTCTATGGACCCAATTGAGAAAAAAAGTGAAGTGGAAAAGTAAAACAAATTCATTTTAATAATCTCCATTCACCTTCCAGCCTCCTATTTTTGTTTTGTCAAAAATTTAGAGCGTTTTCTGCCATCTTGTGGACGTACAGAAAAACGTAAAGAATGCGTGGAGAATGTTGGGGTTGAGAGACGGTTGAGAGCAATGTCCTGCTGAGACCAACTGTCTTGTGACACTTTGGTTCTCAACCGGACGCAAAATGAATTTGATGGAGTTTCAAGGACAAAGCTGGTCTTTGAAGCGGTGCAGCGTGGGTGTTGCTGGGTAAAAAAAAAAGAGACAGTGTCATAATGACGTGTCTCTAATGACTCTTCAGCCTGTGACAAATAAAACTTTTTGAACCACTTCCAAGCTGGGGTTGTCCAGTCTGGAGGTAGTACCTGATCCATTTTGCTAGGGAAGAGGTCGTCTGTCTGTGGAAGACGTGCGTCCATACTGAACCGGACAGGGATGACCTTCCTTTCTGGGGGATAAAGTCATTCATGTTTTGATTCAGTGTAATTTTGACTTGGCTACACTGTCGTCCCTGACAGCAAGGGTGTGGCCCCAAAAAGATCCCTATCCTCTGTGTTGTACAAGCAATCCCCACCAAACTCAAATTAAAATGAAGTTATGTCCGAAAAAACAGGGGTTTTCGGCCCCTTAGTGAAAAGAAATGCCCCCTAGTGAGTGACATATGAACTATTGAGGTAAAATATGATGTATAAAAGATAAATTTTGATTCGTATTTACCAAAATATGACCAGATTGGAACCAACCGTTGAGAAATTATGGCCGAAAACATTTGGGTATAAACCTCCCCATAGTGTCTGAAAGATACAGCCGACCTTTTTCTTTTTCCAGATTCCAGAATATGAAACCTGTATTTATTGATTATCATCCCCAGTGACCACGCAGAAGATAAGCCGTGACTCAAAAACTAATTCAGATTGGCAGGGGACTCTTTCAGATTCTTAAAATACTTTCAACTTTGCGGTGTCATTCCTGATTGCTTAAACCAAGTGCAAACGCTATTCCCTGCACTGGATGAAACCAAACCATTTGTTCAGGTTCATGAATGCATGTGTTCACATTCATTCAACTGGATTCAATGCAGTTTTTTCACTCAATTATCTTACTGGCATCAGGATTTACTGTACATGGTCCAAAAATTCAAAACAAAACCAACTTCAACCACATCTATTACCGATATTAATGACCTGAAATCAAGAAAATGATATGAACAAATCCATAAATGGAGAGGAGAACATAAGGAAGAGGGTTTTCCTGCCTGTGGTCAGGTGGACCTGCTGGTCTAGAAGATAATTCACAATAGATAAAGAAGTAGAGTGACTTTCCTATGACATTCCTTGTTCTTCATCGCACTTGATCACAGAAAAAAACGAGGAAAAATCAGTGAAGGTTGGTTGTTTTAAAGGAGGCGCCATCACCCTCCGATCCAACCGACAGCTAAGAACAGACGCAATAATACGAGTCATTACACCGAAAGATATCTGAACAGTTAAATGTTATAATCAGCATGTATGATGAGTGATGTACAAAAATCACCAGTCTATGTAAAAGTCAAATATTGTAAGTTCTTAACAATTGGAATACGTAATGGAAGAACCCTCGTACTGGAGAGAATGAATCATGTAGAGGCCATGACTCATGTTCATGTCTCCACACATTATGATCAACATGGAAGATTTATAGTAACAATGACGGCGTGTGCAGGTTAAAACTATGCATTGTTAAATTGTAAAAAGAAACTCCGTAAATAATAGATGTTCGTTAATGTGTTTGGTTTTGACGATGCATTTAAATTGTATTTATTTTTTATATGATTTGATTGAATGAAGATCCATGTAGATTTATGCAGCATGTGATCGTATTATAAACTAATATGCTGAAAGGACTATTATGTAATATGTTATATATATATTTATATATATATATATATATGTTTTATATCATAAGACAGTTTGCAGGGTTTATGTTATAATATGGTTTTGTATGTAAGGATGTATTACATCACATTGACAAATAATTGAAAATGTATAATATTACCAGAATAAAGTAAAATCTTTATAAGAATATAGTTCTAATAATACCAGAATATTATTCAAATATTATGAGAAAAAAAGCCACAGGACTTATTTTTCGAGAATAAAGTTGTGATTTTTCTGTGAAGTTCTCATTGTAGGCTGGTTGGAGGAAAAATGAGGAACGTAGAGCATGTTTTAATTATAATTTAGGTACGTGGTTAATATTCAATCTTTTGGCACATGAACACACCAATATCTGAAGACTCTGATCTTTGGAAAACGCTGTGGAAGATGTGGGGTTGTTCATGAAATAGAACGGGACAGACTTGGAGGAAGTTGTCTCTTTAGTGGAGCAGAAGATGCTGCAATGACGGATTTAGCCGTCACAAAATGTAGATACAGGCTTACTTACCGTAAACAGTGATCCTTAAGTAATGTGACAAATTCATGCTCTGTGTGTGTGTGTGTGTGTGTGTTTTTGTGTCTATGTGTGTGTGTGTGTGTGTGTTTTTGTGTCTATGTGTGTTTGTGTGTGGCGTGGCACAACTCCTCAGACAGTATGACTAAAGCCCAGGTTGAAAACTTACAACTCTTAAAATGACTTTTTACTCATAAAATCTGGTCTTTTTCTAATAAATTCTGACTTTTTCTATTAAAATTCTTACTTTTTTCCCCCTTAAAATTCTGACTTTTTTTCCAATAAAATAACGACTTTTACTCACTAATAATAAATCTTTTTTTTGTAAAATTCCAACTTTGTCTTGCAAAATTCCAACATTTTCTCGTAAATTTCCGACTTAAGTCTTGTAAATGCCAGAACTTCACCATTCAAATATACACATTTATGCTCGTGGAGAAGCCGCTGCAGCTGTACCCTGAATGGAGGTCCAATCGGCCAGAATGAAAGAAACATATGTAAACCAGTCAGCTTCAAATAAGTCCAGTTAAGACTGAGGCATCCTGGGTAAAAATACCCGAGAAGAGAAAAACCTATAAAACGGTTCGTGAATGAACACAGATGTAGACATTATTTCATAATCTGTTCTAACAGAGGCCGTGTGTGTGTGTGTGTGTGTGTGTGTGTGTGTGTGTGTGTGTGTGTGTGTGTGTGTGTGTGTGTGTGTGTGTGTGTGTGTGTGTGTGTGTGTGTGTGTGTGTGTATGTAGTTACTATACGATTACATCATTCTCAGTTGGACTTTGAAACGGTGTGAAACCAGCCGAGAGACAAAGAGACAAAGGAGAAGAAAGACAGTTCAGCCAAACAAAGCTCACCGGGTTTCCACTGATTCTGAGACGTAAATGGCGACAGTTAAGGATATTTAATTCTCCTGTCAACAAAACCAGCGTGAAGAAATGACGACACAGCTGAGGGGAAAGATTTAGGAGTCAGACGGGGAGTCTTGAGCAACGGAAGGTTGCATTGCTCCTTCATCAGCTAACGGCACAAACAAGATCAACGTCTCCTCTGTCCAGCAAATAAAACGAAATATATACTTATAGATATTCATGTTCTTTCTGATGAGTACGCAGCAGATAATACACAAACACTGCATTTATGATCATATAAGTGCTGGTTGTTTCTGAGAGTGGATCCAAACACACGAGTCATCACGAGTCTTGACTGAGCGTCTAGAAGTGAAGCAGTATGGGTGGGAATCCTCTGGCGTGAAAGGTCCCCAATCCCCGGCATTGAACAAGCAACCCCCCTGATTGAAAACTCGGCGAAGCGTATAAAATATGAACTGTAAGAGTAAAATATTAATTATTACAGGTAAATATGACGTACAAATTATAGACCTCCTCGAGTTGATTTCTATGAGCCAAATTTGGACTAAATGGGATCAACAGGAAGGAAGTTATGTCCGTAAAAGAGTGGCTTTCATAAAATATGAACCATTAAGTGAGTCAATTATGAACTAAACTAAAACATGGTGTGTACACACTTAATTTGGAGTATATCGGATCAATAGTTGAGAAATGATGTGTCGAAAACTTCCGGGGATAAAGCTCTCCCGTAGTATCAGAGATATACAACCAAAGTTTCCCAACATCACTTCAGTTCTTCCTCACACTCGGATCTATGTGGGTGTAAAAATTTGAAAATGATCCATGAAACAGTTTTTAAAATAATTTATTTATAGTAAAATACTGCTAGTCAGAATTTCACTGTAAAAAAAAATTGCGGTGATCATATAAAATACATTATAGTAGATTAAAACAAACAGCCCTCTGAAATACCAAAAACCTGTTTAAACAGATGTTGAAAAATGCATTTTTTTTTTCATTTTTGAGCAAAAATCCCAATTGAGAAACGAGGTTGTTATCCGTTCCGTGACCAAAAAGGGGTGAGAGAAATTCCCAATAATATTTGAGTCTCATTTTCTCATATTGACAATTTCAAATAAAAACACTAGGAGAAAAAAGACAAAAGGGTTGTTTCTGTCGTTTTGTCAGACCACGGCCGTTTAGGAGGATATCAGCATGCGGCGCAATGTGAGCTGTCAATCAACACTATTTTCCTCAACAGTATGGTTAGCTGTTAGCTGTTGTGGCTGATCTGCTTCAGAGATGGTCATGTATTTTCCTATTAGTAAACACATCCAAGCTCAGAAAAAAGAGCCTTTTTTTTGTGTCTCTGCTGGTGATTTCATTTTTTTCCATATTCAAATTAAAAAACAAATCTTTTTTTTTTAATTTCTCCCGTTCTGTTTCGATAATGAAAAGGAAAAAAAGTTGTTGTTTTTCAATTCAGATTTAGACGCAAAATCAAAAATGTTTCATTTATTTCAGTATCCGTTTCTCTGGTACTACTGCATGACCCCACTAAAACTCATTTTACTACATTAAATATATTATTAGTTACAATATTGAAATGACTTTACTTCACAGAATTTTCATGTTGAGTAGTTTTTTCACAGTGTTATATTATATTGTTGCCACAGCAATCCTTCAAAATATAATTCACTAAAATTTACTACACCATCTACCTGAAAAAAGTGAAATAAAAATGATAAATAATCTCCCCTTTGCAAATGTTGATACATTTCTTCTCTTAATCAGTCATTCAAACCCTTTTGCATTCTAAAGTATGCTAATTAGCCTCTAACACAAAGCACAACTGAAGATGATGATGGTTCTGAATATTATAATAACAGCATCACAACGGGATCACCAAACTTATTGTCGGAGGAAACCAGAATGTCCGCACCAAATTTTATGAAAACCCACTCAGGAGCAACACGACCTCAAATCTCAACTGAGGGGTTTGGAAGGAGAAAAAAGAAAAGAAAATCTAGATTTCAAAACTGCCAGGGTTCTTTCTCGAAAACAGTTATAGAAAATTAAATCGCTTTACCATCCAACAGTGGTCCAAATATATCAGTCTGAAGTCTGAACCAAAGCGATGGAATAACTAACAACTAGGCCTACGCTGTCGTCCCTGACAGCAACGGTGTACCCGGAAAGCCCCCAATCCCCTGCGTTATACAGGCAATCCCTCGTTAAGGAACTGATCAGACTAAATATGAAGTTGTTCCCTGAAAAACGTCGTAAAATACAACGTATACGAGATGGATCTCCTCGATTTGATTAATTTGAACCAAATTTGGACTAAATTTATGGCCCAAAAAATATTTAGAGATAAAGCTCCCTCTAGTGTTGGAAATATACTACTGACCTCTCTCTCCTTTCCGGTTCCGGTGAGCGCGTGCGTGAGTAGTAGTGGTGGTGGTGAGCAAGTGGCGCGAAATTTGAATGGTCTTCAATTCCCTGTTTTCACTGTTGTTTCATCTTCTATGGTTACTACATGATCAGGTAAGAGCTGTTATATTATATCGATTGTTTATTTGGATTGACGCGTGTCTGTTGGGAGGAATGGCGTCCTCTGAGACGGTTCCTCCGTATATCCGGCACGGAGCTCGGATAGTCCCGCCCGACACTCATGTTGAGGTGGAGGATGTTCTGTTGGCTGCTGGTGAACAGGTCGGCCATGAGAAATGATCATATGCTTCAAAAATGAACAAAGCAGTTGTTGTTTTGTTAAAAAAGAATGAGTCGCTGGTCTATCGGCTGATATAAAGGGGCGTGTGAACCACAGGGACCTGTTTGTACAGGTATCCCAGTTGTCAGTTCCCTCAACGCGGATCACCGTATCCGGTGTTCCACCGTTTATACCAAACGAGCTGTTGGGGAACGAGCTCCGGAGATATGGTGAATTTGTCAACGGGTTTAAGACCATAAGTCTGGGTTTTAAAGACCCCAGACTGAAACACGTGGTGTCTCTGACACGGCAGGTCTTCATGTTTCTGGACTCTCCAGAAAGAACTCTGGAGGTGTCCTTCAGAGTGAAGTATGGAGATGGACAGTATCTGGTGTATGCCAGATGAAATGCTTTGAATGTGGAGATGTCGGACACAAACACGCTGCGTGTCCACGTACACAGCTGGCAGTTCCCTCCGCGGATGCAGCGCGTGACTTTGCTCGCATTGGAGCAGAGTCACGCGCTTCATCAAACGTCCGTCTGCCGGGTGGCAATGTCTCCGGTGGCGGATCGGCGGCGGCTGTCGCCTTCGGTTGTGGACAAGTGGCTGCGGTTGCCTCCGTTGCCGGCCAAGTGGCTGCGGTTGCCTCCGTTGCCGGCCAAGTGACTGCGGTTGCCTCCGTTGCCCGTTGCAGGACAAGTGACTGCGGTTGTCTTCGTTGCCGGACAAGTGACTGCGGTTGCCTCCGTTGCCGGACAAGTGACTGCTTTTTACTCCGTTGCCGGACAAGTGACTGCGGTTGCCTCCGTTGCCGGCCAAGTGACTGCGGTTGCCTCCGTTGCCCGTTGCAGGACAAGTGACTGCGGTTGTCTTCTTTGCCGGACAAGTGACTGCGGTTGCCTCCGTTGCCGGACAAGTGACTGCTTTTTACTCCGTTGCCGGACAAGTGACTGCGGTTGCCTCCGTTGCCGGACAAGTGACTGCTGTTGCCTCCGTTCCCGGTCAAGTGGCTGCCTCCGTTCCCGGTCAAGTGGCTGCCTCCGTTGCCGGTCAAGTGGCTGCCTCCGTTGCCGGTCAAGTGGCTGCCTCCGTTGCCGGTCAAGTGGCTGCCTCCGTTGCCGGTCAAGTGGCTGCCTCCGTTGCCGGACAAGCGGCTGCGGTTGCCTCCTGTGGCGGACAAGTGGCTGCGGTTGCCTCCGCTGCGGAGGCTGACCGGTCGGAGGTGTCCGGTGGTTCGTTGGACGCGGGTGTGGCAGCGGGTTGTGCTGCTGTGGAATAAGAAGGCTAAGGTGTCAGGTGTAGTGAAGAAGGTGGACTCAGAGGACCGGCCCAAATCCAAGTGGCCGCTGTGGTTGCAGAGAACCAGAGCAGCTCTCGGGCGGTACCTGCTAGAGGTCCAGCCAGAGTTCGAGGAGGATGAGGAAGCTGTCCCTGTAGAGGTCAGTGATGATACTGTGTTCAGCAGCCAGATGTCTGTTGAAGGTGATGAGATGGAGGAAGACTCTGATACAGCATCACTAAAGGAAACTGTTACCAGGAGCTCTGATTTATATTCTTGGAAGAAGTAAATCAGTTTTTGGATGAGATGTTTAAGAAATCTGTTAAAGTCAATGATTATTTTTTAGATACCACAAATTGATCAGGTCAGTAGATGTATTGAAAAGACTTGTCGGGTTTGACCTGCTTGATGAGAAAGAACGTTTTCGCCTTAAAAAGCATATAACTGCACTAAGAAAAATTAAGAAAGGAAAAACTGTTCGTAAAGCTATAAAGTAAAAATGATCATGAATCACATGGTGAATTTAAACTTAAAAAATGTTCTCTTTGTTTCATACGGTCTTTTCCTCTTTTCTGTCTTTTCTATGAGGAGCATTAAAATAGGATCACTTAATATAAACGGGGGAAGAGATCAGCAGAAACGATCATTCATTTCTGAGCTTTCTGTCGTTAAAAACATTGATAATAATAATAATAATACATTTAATGTGTTGTTTCTGAGCCGCACACGGTTCCGGCTGATAAGACGGACTGGGGTTTATGGTGGGGGGCTCATGTGTCCTCAGTCATGGCACCAACTTCAGTGCAGGCGTCGCCATTTTGATCAAACAAACTGCTGATGTTGTATATCTGTCTTCTACTGAAGTGATCAAGGGACGCTTTTTAATTTTCAGGGCAGAAATAGAAAACGTCACATATTGCTTTGTGAATTTATATGCGCCAAATATAGGGCGGGAGAGAATAAGTTGTTTCAACCTATTAAATAATAATATACTTGGTTACCAACAGGACCACCTTATTGTTGGTGGGGGATTTTAACTGCACAATAGATTTAACCCAGGACAGAACCGGTGAGGAACCACACACACAGTCATCACAGTGTCTCACCAGCATCATCACACACCTGGATCTGTCAAAACACATGGAGAGTCAAACACCCACATTCCAGACAGCACACATGGGTGAGGGTCAATAACAACAACATCAACTCAGAAAGGTTAGATAGAATTCATATTTCAAAAAACCTCAGCTCCAGGATTTCACACAGCAGCATAAGTCCCCGTTGGTTTTTCTGACCATCATCTTGTAAGCACGGACCTGGTCGTTTCCCCAGGTGAGAGGGTTCGGTCCTGCTGGTCTTTCAACAATAAACTGCTACAAGATCGTATCTTCTGTCAGAAATTTGAGTATTTCTGGCAGAAAAGGAAAAGTAGAGAAACTGATTTTAGCTTTTTGAAGATGTGGTGGGAGGTTGGAAAGACCCAAACTCGTGTGTTCTGCCAACATTTCACCTCCCATTCCACGGCTAAAACAAGGACGGCCATTGAGAAGCTTGAAGCTGACATCAAAAAACTGAAGCAGGTTCATTAAGTGACTCAGATCCCAACACGAGTCACCTGCTTCGGGTCTTTGAGCTCTTTCCTAAAGGAGAGAGTAAAGGGGGCGTTAGTCAGGTCTCGATTCATCCAGTTAAAGGACATGGATGCCCCTAGTGCCTACTTCTTCAAGTTGTGAGAAAATGGTCGCACAGAGGAAGCAGATGACCTGCCTTCAGCTACCTGGGGGGAAAGTCACCACCAATCCAGCGGAGATGAGGCAGCACGCAATGGAGTTCTACACCGACCTTTTCCAGGCGGAGCAGGTTTCAATGGAGTGTCGAGAGGAGCTTCTGGAGGGCCTTCCTCAGCTCAGCCAAGGTGAGAAGGCTGTTCTGGAGTGTGAGCTGACTCTGGATGAACTAACCATTGCAGTAAACCAGATGTCATGAGGATGAGCACCAGGGATTGATGGACTCTCAACAGACTTCTACAAACACTTTTGGAATAACCTTGGGGGAAAGAAGGACTGAAGGTCCTGAGAGTGTTTTTGGGCACTGAGGCATTTATGGCCAAGAACTGAGTGTCCGTTTGGACTTCTTAAAAGTTGGTTCCAAGCCCTTGGGGAGTTTTTTTCATTTCAGTTATTCATCTTTGGCCCAAAATATTGTACCAAGGAAAAATCTGTGCACACGCTGGTCAACTTTTTATCAGGCTCCGCAAAGTTGTCCATTTGGCTGACACGCAAAAGCCTGACACAGAATGCCAGTAATGTGGAACCAGTGCTGGTTCTGGAAAGACTTGTGAAGGCCAGATTGAAAGTGGAACATGCATTACAAGATGATGGATAATATGCAGGGGTTTAACCCCATATGGGCAGTAATGGATGTCTTATGTTCTGTGGGGGATGATGGGGAGTTGCTACTTCAATTTTTGACCTATTTTCGTTTTCGCTTAACAGTAAGGTGAAGAAGTGACTGATCCTGATATTCTTTAAAATTGTCTAATAAAGGAATTTTGAAACCCAAACCCCCTCCTCTCCTCTCCTCATCTATGACTCGATAGGTTTCCATAGCACCTGAGAGAGAAAGTCAACCCACACAACCCGTTCTCTTCCTCTCCGTCGTTCTAGTCTGTCTGCCTGTCTCACCTCTCTCTCTGTCTTTCCTGCCTCCTGCCATCTTCTCAACACGGTGGCATTAATATTTAATCCTGTTTGCTTCTCATGCTAAATTTTGTAACTCTCTGGTAACCTGAGCAGGTTTGGATGCAAAACGTCTCGTTTATGAATATGCAGATATTTACACCCCAACATCACAACTCAGGCTCTCTGTCCACCCACACACACATATACACACATACACACACATACAGGCAACCACGTGTACACACACAGACATATACACACACACAAACACACATACCGACACAAATCAACACACACACACACACACATGTAAACAGGTGCACACACACAGACATACACATCACACATACCGACACACCAACACACGCACAGACACACACACACCACGAAAACACGCACACACATACACACACACACATGAAAACACATTTTCACTTTTTGGGGGATACAACTAAAGGGGCTGGGGTGGAGAAACCCCTGTATGACAACAATTTTAGAGAGAGGACCAGAGAAGGGCTCTGGCTTTAAGAATGGGCAGAAACACCAAATATCAATTAAATGTATTATTATTATTATTATATCAAAAGCAATATCGGTGCATTCAGTAATCCATATTTTTGCTGGTTCACTCTTTAAAAATAGTGAATATTACATATTTCCTCACAAAGTAGAAACTTCTGCATGATTCTACGGATTGAGTTGGCTCATAAAACCTCATAACTCTACTCCTCTTGCTCATTCAGTCATCACCTCCACCGATCCTCCCAGTTGGAAACGTCCAGAACACCTCTTAGAAGGAGTGGACCCAGGAGGAGTCCTAAATGATTACAACTTGCTCCTTCAAATATGTGGAGCAGTGGCTCTCCTCCAAATTCCTTCCTGATGGATCACTGAGGCTGAACCCAGCCATCCTATGGAGGAAGGGTGGTGGCTTTAATCTGCGATTGTTCCAGGTAGAACTCATGACCATAGATGAGGATTGCAACCCATCATCAGTGTAACGGTCCCATGTAACAGGAGCATTACCGCTGATGCGGCACCAAACTGCCTGTCCATCTCATTCCCTATGTTCCCATCATTCATGAACTTCAAGATACTCAAATCTCCGCTTAAAGCGGCGACTCACCCCAAACCTGGGTGGAGAAATCCACCTTCTTGAATCATCAACTGAATCTCCAGGATCATGAACTGACAAAGAAGAAGACGGGATGCTGAAAGAACAAGAGAGCTTATGGGTTTTGAAATCCGACCTCATCTGTCTGGTCTCTCTCAGAGGCTCAGTGGTCAATTTAACACATCTTGCATGGTGCTGAGGATTGTGGGTGAGAATAGCCAGAACCTCAGGGTGGCCTGCATACTCTGCTGCAACCAGTCGCTCGTGTCCAAGGTCAATCAAATCATTTTTGGTTCAATCAAAAAGCTCTGAAGTGCAATAGTCTTGGCATCTATTTTAATAATTGATTAACTCTTTTGAATCATTTTCTAGACCACAAGTTCCATATTCTCTGATTCCAGCTTCTCAAATGTGAACATTTTCAGATTTCCTCAGTCCTCATTGACAGTAATCTAAATAACTCTGGGTTGTGGACTGTTGATCAGGACAAGATACGACATTTTGAGGACGTAACCTTGGGCTGTGGGAAATTGTGATCAACATTTTCAACATTTTCTTTCCATTTTTGGATCAAGATTAGTCACTAATGAAATTAATTGTTAGATGCAGCTCTAAAAACAATACACGCAATTTTATTGTGAAGTGACGGATTGCATATTTAAATATATATTTAAATAATCTGGCATTTGCTGACCCGTGTTGTCAGACTTCTTCCCTCTGAGATGTTACAGGATTTGTTCATGATCACATAATAACAAAGTTGCTTTGGGCGATTCTGTGGCTGAAGATGCCGAACCCTGAATGAAGCCGGTCTTCTTACGTGTGGAGGATCATGTCTCTGCAGACTTTTGTCAAACATAACTTGGAGCGAGGGGAGAGAGATGGCAAACGGGCGACAGGATTAGAGAACATGAGGTGGAAAGAAGTGAGGCCTCTGCTGGGGCCGTAGTTTGTAGCAATTGTGAGGCAACCATCTGCCGTCAGCTCCACTTAGTGTTTACAGCCTTAAATAATCCATGTGGTCCGATGAGCAGGAAGCTTCACTGGAGACCTTATAGTCAAGATGGATAGCCAATGAAGAAGAACGGGGGTGATGTGTTTGTGTTTAAACACTCTCATCAGGATCCTTGCAGCACTGTTTTGAACTTACTGAAGTCTTTGAAGACTTTTATCAGGGATCCCGATGAGAAGTGCGTTACAGTAATCCTGTCTGGAGGAGACGAACCCTTGAACCAGGTTTTCAGCATCACTCAAATGCTACCAAATAAATTATAATCTATTAAATAATCGACTCTTAACGGAGGATATTGAGGCATTTTAATTTAACTCTCATTGATCAATTATGTTAAAAGTTATTCAAGTTTATAAATGAAACAAAACAAATGAAAATATTGAATGAACTCCAATTACACTTAAAAATTAATGATAACTTAAAAAATGTATTTCAGGCACTTAAATTGTTTTAGATTGAATCAGTTATGACATAATATTTGAGTATTCTCAGCTTATTCAGTTTTACAGTGGGCACAAAGAATGCAACAGGTGAACAGGTAGAGAGGAATTATTCATTCACTCATTTTATTGTATTGTTTATTTGTTTGTGAGAGAGGGAGTGAGTCATTGTGAGTTTTCTCAATCCGAAGTTAACTAGTCATGCTGTCCTCCCCGACAGCAACAGGAAGGATCCAATCCCCTGCGCTGTACAAACTATCCACCTGACTGAACTCTTAAATTTGAAGTTATGTCTCCCCCTAGTGAGTAAAATATAATAAATAAAAGATGAATGTCTTCAAGTTGATTCATATGGACAGAATCTAACAGTTCAAAAATGATTCTTGTCTTTTTCCGTCTTTAGGGCTGTTTCCCTATATAGCTCCCCCTAATGGTTGAAGTATGAAAACCTCTCAAAAAGTCATTCCAATTCTTACATTAAAGGCTATGTGGGTATAACATTTGAAAACGATCCATGAAATAATTTTGAGTTAACACGATGGAGCTGGGATGTGACGGCGATGGCGATTCCTTAATTTCCCCGACTTTTTACGGGGTATTAACGATTTACAGTATATTTAACGCGGTTTTAACGGCAAGCACAAAAAAATAACAACTTTGAGATGGGGATGGAGTTATGCTCTGCGTTTCTGCACAATCGATGCAGCGGGTGAAGAAAGAGTAGAGGAACGATGTTTAACTCAGATTTGAAGCTCGGGTTCCTGCTCCTGCAGCAGGTGGAGCTCCGGGTCCAGAACCATCCATGCCTGTTTGCGCCGTGGAATCACCTCTCAGGTCTGCTGGGACTGACGCCCTGCTCATTCATCTCCTCTACAGTATTCAGAAAGCGTAGAATTGTTGAAGGTCTGGGGATGGAGATGTTAGAGTGACGGCATGGTAAACTCAGGAATTTGATTTAAATCGATGGGACGTCATCACAAGTTCTCTCTCTCTCTCCTCTCTGCAGGCGTCAAAGGGAGAGCAGCGGAATTGAATCGGTCTGAATCACTCATCCATTTTTCATTGCACTTTCTTTGTGTTTGCAACAAAGCTGAAATGGTTGTGTGATTTATAAGCAAAAAGTAAAGTATAGTTAAATTGCTTTAGGCTTCAAAAGCTGTTTTTTATTTTATTTATAATGCTGTCACAACATTATGCTATAAGAGGGATGGGGTAGTGTGTTTCAAAGTCTTTTTTCTTTCTAGATATTTGCTGTTTTTGAAGTAATTAATTAAGCATTTTGCTTAATTCTATATGATTTATTAATGAATCTCTTTCAGGAGACAGTGACCCCAGCTCTGAACATTTAACCCTGAACAACACAGTCTATGAAAATCTACACATTCCCTGTCCTCCAGTGTAAAAACACTAAATAACAGATTTACTGTAGCCATGATTATTCACTTTGATCCATTTTATTATCATATCCTCTTTTCTTCTTTGCTTTCCCTCTTTCCCAATGACAGACAGATTGCCGGACAGACAGACGGATAATTGTAATCATAATCTATCCTTCATTTATCACGTTACACAGTAAAACGTCCCCCCCCCCCCCGTTTATAGGGATTGATAGATAGACAGACAGATTGATAGATTGACAGGAAGGTAGATGGATGGACGGACGGACGGACAGACATAAATAGAAAGATAGATGGACGGACAGATAGATGGACGATAGATAGATAGATAGATAGATAGATGGACGCACGGACAGATAGACGGACGGACGGACAGTTAGGGGTACGGGTTATTAGAAAGAGGATTCAAGGGATAGAGAGATAGATAACCTTCCTGTCTTCCCCTATCACACTCCTCTTTTCCATGCTCATTAGTTTCCATGGTAACAGAGTGTTGCTGAGCTGGTCATCAGGTTGCCCACTCAGCCCGCACAAAGCTACACACACATATATACACGTGTACATGCACTCACACACATACACACAGACACACCATGACAAACACTTAACAGTTGGATTGACTCAAGGACACAAAACTCATCTGAATCAAACACCCACCCACACACATACATATACACGTACACACACAAACACACACATCTACACACAAACACACATATACATGCCCTCACACACATTAACATACACAGAGACAAACACACACGCATGCAAAAGTACACACACACACACACACACACACACACACACACAAAGAGTTCATTTTGAGATTTTTTATACCTTCATAAGGTCATCAACATCACTACCATTATCGTTCACTAAAAAGGCCGTTAGTGTGTGTGTGTGTGTGTGTGTGTGTCTCCCCACACGGGTAAAAAGCTGGCTTTTTAGGAATGAGATCAGGGATCACATGGTTGGATCACCAACCCAGACGAAAATACTCAGGAACAAATCTCTCCCCTCCTTCCCATCAGGTTACTCCTCAGATGGACAGAATCACGGCGAGCTCCGTTGGCTGTGGTGTGTATGTGGTCGCTAACCCACTCAGTGCACTGCAGAAACAAAGACAGAAACAGAAATACCAAAGTAGGTTAGAGCAAAGCACTCTGGGATAGCAGGATACCCCCTGGGCTTCACGAGGAGGCTCTTCTCCTCTCTCCCTCTCGCTGCTTCCAGCTCTGACTCTTCACTTCTTTCACTTCTTCCTGCAGCTTTTCCCTCTTGCTCTATTTCTCTCTTTTGCATTCTTCACTGCTTTAATCACTTCATGCCTCGTCTTTCTGCTTTTTCCCCTTTTTAATTTATTCTTACAGGATGTTAAATGCTGCAGAAATGCATTTAACTGTGTTTCCTGGTTTAATTTCTAGATACCTTAATCCCAGGCTCTGTTGAGTTTTTGTTACCTAGAGTGAGCTTTTCATTCCCCTCCTCCAAACTCTATTCAGAGTTTCTTGTTCCAGTTTCCAGCACCGTCTGTCACCGAGTGGAGACAAACATTAGAACCTTCTCTGGGATTAAAGATACATACAGTATATACATGTATATTTGATAAAGATACACATTTATATATATATAAACATATATATGCAAACATATATATATGCACACACATATATATTTATATATATATATATATATATTTTCTATATTCTATGAACACAGAACAGTCCATAAAGTGCAGTTTCACTTTTACCGGATGCTTCTCCTTCCTCTTGACCTCTGTTACCTTCTTCTTTCAATAGAGTTGGTTTTTTTGTTTGTCTTCTGCAGCTTAGAGTTTCCATGAGTCCTCTGATTGTTCCATTCTAACCTTGATATTGGTACCGGGGAGGGGGGCATTTAGTTGCACAACTGCAAAGGTGCCTCCTCGTCATGAATCATCGATGCCCTGTGGGGGGCAGAATAACACAGGAATTCAATGATTAGAAAGAACCAACGTGAATATATCTGATGTTATAGTATTTTTCTCTGGTCAATGAACTGTAAAATCATGACTTAAAGTATATGCTTATTTGTATTGTATTACCTTAACTATTAAAATGAAGTGATTTTGTTTTTTTTATTTTGTAATGTGCTATTCATTCATGCAAAATGAGAACTTTTCTTTTTGTTTTACTCTGGTAGTAAGTTCCATACAGCGTTCACTTGTAACAGTGTGTTTTTGTACAGTGGTATTTTTATTAATGCATGAAGGTTTGGAGGTGGGAGTTCAATCTTTCACCATCAGAGGACATGTTTGGCTCGGGCCTCATCTGTAATACTCAGAGGACACCGGCAGTCTGCAGTCGTCCTCTGCTACACTGTCCAAAATAAAGCCTCATCGACAGACAGCAACCTTCTCAGCCTGGTATAGAACTGTTATTATATATATGTGTGTATATATATATATATATGTGTATATAATCTATGTTGCATTGCAACTTCACAATTAGGAGGCTTGTACTAAGGAACTTTTTCTGTGCAAAATTATCCAAGGGGGTTAAATGGCCTGTTTAATAAGTCAAATTTGTTCGGGTAAATTATCAACTTGATTCAACCAAAAAGTCTTATTAGGGTCAAATATTTTCCTAAAAAAATGCTTTACTCAAGGTTAAGCTGAGTCATCTCATTTCTAATTCCTTAAATGTGTTTTTCTGCCATGATTGGCGTGAGCCGCCACATGGTCTTCTAACAGTCGTTTATTCTATCTGAAAAGTCGACCCCACAGATTAGTCATGTCAACGACTCGTCTAACTCAAAAACTATTCCATGGATCAGTGTCAAATTCTATAACACCATAGACCCTAGTTTGAGCCAGAACTGGATTCATTTGGGGAAAGTTTGATTGAATATTTCCAACACCAGGGGGAGCTTTAGCTCCAAATGTTTATGGGCATAGTTTTTCAACTGTTGGTCCGATCTAGTCCAAATTTCGTGCATATGAATCGATCGAGGTCTGTCGTCATATTTTATTCTAATATTCATTCATTCATTCATTCGCACTGACCTGCTCCTTTATTCCTGTTTTTGTTTCTGTCAGCAGATTTTTTTCTATTAGGAGATGAAAACAAAGTGAGGGATAGAGAGAGAGTGAGGAGCGATGGATAAGCGGAGGGAGGGAAATCTGTTTGGCAGATCTGTTAGAAAATGGAGTGAGAAGCTGGAGAGTAACTGGCTTGATCCCCAGTGTCAGCCCACTACACGGCTCTAAATTAGAATCAAAGTCCTGAGGGACGTTTGTTTTTCTCCTCACTAAAAGGCCTTAATTATGAACATGTTTCCTGGGTGTGATCCGTTAATAAACAATCCCTGCCTTCGTGACGAAGGAGCAACCTGCCAATACTGATCTGCTAGGATGCATTCGAGGTGAGGTGGATAAGATATGGAACCACATGTTTAGTAATTTGGTGTTTTACAGAGTGCAGATTTGTGCTATGTGTCTCTCATAGCACTCTGGATTCTATGACTCTGGATTCTATGGTTTCAAAACTGTCGTTAAGGGAAGTCCACTATAAATAGAGAATAGTCGATGAACTAAAAAATAGCTTCAATTGGTAATACTCAATTAAATCAAGTATTTACAACATAATTAAGTAAGTAAGACTCAAACATACTTTAATTTAATTCAGTAGTTCAAGTGACTTCCTTAAGTTCATTAGTCCATTATACTTTTTACAGTTCAGGATTAGACCTGAAGAGAAGATAATGAGTGGAGAGAAGAAGAGGGAAGAGAGAGGAGACCCTTCTCCTTCCCTTGTCAAGAGGGAATGGAGAGAACAGGGAAGGGCCTCCAACTCCTCTTCCTCATTCCTTCATCTTCTCCACTGTTCACTCCATTCCCCCACCTCCTCATGTCCCTCCTGCCCTCAGGCAGGGGCAAGTAGATGATGGGATGTATGGAATGTTTTCTCTCCCCGTCTCCTCCTCTTCCCCTCTCACCACTCCAGTGATGTATGAGAAACACACACGTGCTTTTATCCATATGTAGGCCTTACTTGTGTGTGTGTGTGTGTGTGTGTGTGTGTGTGTGTGTGTGTGTGTGTGTGTGTGAAGGTCTGTATGTAGATTGTGTTGTCATTTTGTGCGAGTGTGTGTGTGTATGTGGGTATCTCTGTGTCCGCGTCCCAGAAAGGGAGGACCTCAGGGAGTTGTGCTCCACTTTCACTCCTTTATTAATTCAGCCTTTGCTCCCACTGTGTTTGCCAGGATGGACGGGATGGAGGGAGAAGAGGAGGGTGGAAGAGGGGTGGAAGAGCAGATGAACTGTTGTGAGTGAGCAAATTGGAGACGAGACAGACTGTTAACATTTTTCTTTTCTTTTTTTTCAGTTTTTCCGGCCTGAGCATTCAGAATTACGGGAATAAAAAGAAGAGGCGAGGTAGTGGGATGTATTTTGTGTCGGATCACTTTGTATTTTAAAAAAACACGACACATCCACAGGAAACTCTGGCTTTTCCTCTGTTATTTTCCACCCGATACTCAGGGTGACGCCGCCAACAGACTGTGGGTGGGCAGGGGAATCGGCACTCAGAGTATTAAGAGAGGAAAAAGCTTTTTGAAACTGCGGGGGGGAGCACCGTTTCCCCTCATTAGCTGCTGCTCATTTATTAGAATTAAACTTCAGATGCATTCAGATTGTTGCACTTATTTCAGCTCATTCAAAAAAAAGGAAAAGGATCAGGCCTTGAGAGGAGATTTGTTCACTGATTGTGAGGGAACCTGCAGTTTGTTGAGGACTTTGTAATTACTTTTTTTTTTTTTTACCGGTCATCCAGCTGGTAGAAACATAGCAGTGACCATCAACTACATCTGTCCAAGACGCACCAGGAAAAGTAGACACTGAGAGAGCCAGATTTTAAATCTTAATATATTCAAGGCTATTTATTTTTGTTTAATAAAGTCACTGATTAAAATATAACATCAGTGCGGAGAGACTCAAAACACTGAGACACTCTTCCCAGGCGTCCTTCAGAGACGCCGTCAGAGCTCAGCACTGACATTTCAGTTAATGAGTCCTTATCTCAGACAGATTCTGCTCTTCAGAATCTCAGGAAGGTAATAGAAATATTAATTTGAGACTCAACGCATCACCGGCCCAATAAACAGAAACTCTCCTGTGTCAAATAGACAAGCTCAGTGGTTCTTCAACGGTTATGGAGACTTTCTATGGAGTTCTCTGATCGGTGTACTGATCTAGTCTGGCCCTGTTGGTCTTGAGGGGATGGAGTTGGAGAGTAATAAAATGTCAAGAAAGTATACTGTGTTCCTATATTATTGTGTAACTTGATGCCTTTGATGTATTTGTGACATGTAATGGCACGTCTTAGATGTGTTTGTGACATGTAACCTGATGTCTTTGATGTGTTTGTGACATGGAACTTGATGGCTTTGATGTGTTTGTGACATGTAACTTAATGCCTATGATATGTTGTGTGACAAGAAATTTGATGGCAATGATGTCTTTGTGACAAGTAACTTGACGGCTAAGATGTGTTTGTGACATGTAACCTGATGTCTTTGATGTGTTTGTGACATGTAACCTGATGTCTTTGATGTGTTTGTGATACGCATCTTGATGTTTGTGACATGTAACCTGATGTCTTTGATGTGTTTGTGATATGTATCTTGCTGTTTGTGACATGTAACCTGGTGGCTTTGATGTCTTATTGACACATAACTCAATGTCTTTGATGCCTATGGCATTTGAGGGTGTCTTAAATGTTTTTTGCAAAACAAGTATTGTTACTAAAACTCCTTGCAGAGTAATCTTGTTTTAGCTGCATATTTTGATGTATACTTTGCATATGTGTTGTAAAGATTGTGAGGTTAGATGCTCCTGTAATAATGGTCAGGATTAAAACACAGTTATGATTATAAGTCCGCTCAGTAGTACTCGGTGTGCTGAGTGCTGCCTACTCAGGCACACAGAGTTTTGTAGAATGCATTAATCATGAATTGCAGACTTTTTTGGGGTTTTTTTGGGATGGACGGGGCCTCTTCCACTGATTTAAATGTTAGATGTGTGAGTCTAGTGAGATGTTCCAGAATTTATCCTGGGATTAATAATGTATCTATCATCTAAATTCTCCAGGTCGAATGGGAATCGTTGACGAAATGCTAGTGGACGGTCACCTCACTAAATTACACCAAAGTATGTGTAATTTCATCACCAATAAATGTTTAATGGAGCTCAGTGGAGCGCAGACCTCCACTGCTACGCATAATCTCATTGAAATCACTCAAGCCCTATCAAAACATCAAACTCAGCCCCGCAGCCATAATCTGATGTTATTGGCTTTGTAACAGCCAACCCGTTGAATCTGGTGGATTATTTGGATCTGCACTTTCATAGACACCCCCCCAAACCCCCCCCAAGATGAGTGAGTGAAAAGTTGCATGGCAGTCTCATACATTATATTTATACACCGTGTTTATACATGCTGTTATGTAAGATAGCCCTCTCAGTCTTCATCATAATAACACATTTGACACAAGCCATTGTAGCCATACCGAAGCACACAATGAGTCATGCTGCATCGCCATAGCGACGAGCATCCCCTCCCTCCTGGATGTCATGTGGATTACTGGAACAGAGTGACACACATGCAGGATGGCTGCTGTTCACATCTCGTTGTTCTCTGCACTCGTTCCTCATCTCAGCACCGATAAGAATCAATTGTATATTGGAGAGCTAATCCTCCACTTCATTCATGGTCTTTGGAGATGAATTTGTTTTTAATGAGCGGTCGGCAAACACAGAAGAATGATGTAAAAGTTTTTGTTGGAACAAGCAGTTCACAATTACATTGTGTAATTGTGTAGAAATGTATAAAAATAGGCTAATGTGAAGAGTCACACTTTGTTTTACAGGTGCACAGGGTTTATAAAATAACACTGACACATAGTTTGTCCCTAGGTACACTCATCAGCCACAACATTATAACTACTGATGGTTGAGGACAGAAAAATAATAATAATTTCTTTACAGGGTATCTTGCAGGTGGTGAGATTTTAATTAGAAAGTAAGCATTCTGAGGGTGCTGAAGTGTTGTAGGCAGGGAAATGGGCACACGAAAGGATCTGAGCGAGTTTGACAAGGACCGATTTGTAATTAATAATTATAATACATTAATAGATAGAAACTTTATTAATCCCCAGAGGGAAAATTCTGCTGTTACAGCAGTTCCGACAGACAGATATTCTGAAAATAAAGGTGACTAAAAATGAAGACAAACAATATAACAGGACATCTTATAGACACGTATAGATCAAAATTATATATGTATATATACATGTAAACATATAAATGTATACATTTATACATACATACATATGTACACACATACATACATGTGGACGGAAAAATAAAGAAATAGAAATACATATGTACATTAAAAATATAGGTATAAAGTGCATGCAAATATAAAGAAAAGGGAAAAAGTGGAATACATGTGAATTAAAATATTCCAGTTGCAGATGTGCAATAGTGCAATTAGGGATTAGTCTTTAATATCACTTTACAGTACATACATTACTTCTCTGCATTTGATCCACTGGGCCGCCCCTGTGATCCACTGGGCCACCCCTGTGAAGCATTGGTAGAGCAAACTAGGGTTCAGGGTCTTGCTCAAGGACCCCACAACATGTAAAGCGCAGGAGCGGGCCATGTTGTGACCTATAAAATCTGGTCTAATGAAGAGCAGCGTGGCATTGAGTCATGGGCGTGAAACACGAGGGTAGCAAAGACCAACATGGGTTTTCTTATTCCAAAAAGACCAGCTGAAGGACAAAATGCTGCAAATATTAATGCTTGTTCAAATAGAAAGTTGTTCAAACACATCGTGCAAAAAAGGAGACTTACACAATAATAGATGAGTGTTTATAATGTTATGGCTGATTAGTCTATTGGAAATGCCAGTTGAATGTGTCCATACTATATGTTGTCATTTTGATTTATCGTTAAAGAGAAATAGCGGATCTGATGGTTCTGACGGTGATTAAATTGAGTTAGATGATGTTCTGTGCAGAAATAAAAAAGATAATTTACTTCCATCGATCGATGTTAGACCTAAATATATCAGCGGGAGCGTGATGGCAGTCAGCTGAGAAAGAAGTGACACAGTAAAGGGACAATTGCTCTTTTTTTTCTGCCGACTCTTATCGTCTCCAATCACTGCAACAGAGATGTGTCAGAATTTTTAAGGGATGGTGGGGGTGTCGGGGGGCAGGGTGTGGATGGAATGAGCTTGTCCTCAACTCTGTTCAAACAGTGGTTCTCTGATGACGGACAAAAATCCGCTTGGTGAATCTGCTATTCCTTAAAGTTAGAAATGAATGCTTGGCTGGTGCGTGAGCGGGAACCTAAGGGGGTGGAGCCTAGTTGAAAAGGTTTCCTAATTAGCAGAAATTAAAATTTTCGGTTTTGCTCTCTTTGTCCAGGAAATCTATTCGAGGACGCCACCAAAGAATCTAACCTGAAGACACATACTGCCCGTTTCAACGCATGACAAAGGGACACGAAGATGTTCAGCATACGAGTTTACCCATAAGGCCTTACAGCGGCTCAATGGATGGAGTCATGAGGAGGCAGAGATGAACCTAAATAACGACAGACCGTCACCTGGGGATATAAGCTCCACCCACCACTGACCTTTGGGGTGACTGACAGCTGGACCGACTGCTCCAACAGCGGCATCTCAATCCCCATTGGCCCTCGGCAAAGGTAGGAGAGAGGAGCTCAGGGTTGCCTCGGTATCAGCATGGTACAGGTAGGGGGTAGAGGAGCTCTCTGACCATCAAGCAAGGATGACGTTTGAACCTCACTAAAGTTTTTCACATAAAATGGACAACTTTTGTGTTGAGGTTTGCTCTTTCCTTTACACGAGGGTCTGAAAAGTGTAATCGTTTGACAATACCACTGTTCCCGTCCCTGTATAAACTGGCAAAATGCAAGAAAACCCGCGACAGCACCACTCCAGGCATGTAGTCACAACCTTGAATGTAAGCAGGGTTCTTTAATGACACAATGTAAAGTACTGGAAGGACAGATGCTTGAGAGCTGCCACTGTTCCCCCTGATTCCTGTCACGGTGATAATCGACTTGGGCCGCGGCTTGTCATTATGGGTTGATGGTTGGTCCCGAAGCCAGACCAGTTGTGAACCACTGGTCTACAGGTTAATTTCACATCGAATGTAAGCAACATACGGACTTTCCTCCGTTTACAAGCTTTATTCGATCCGAGACCTTGCTCGCAAACCAAAAAACTTGTAAACCGAATTGAATTTCCCCATTCAAATGAATGGAAATCCCATTGATTTGTTCGATATCCCAAAAACTTTCATATAAAAATAATTTTCAATGTTATTTTATACAGAATAAAGTAATTTTACTTACACGTAGCAATACTTAATAATATAAAACATAAAGGAATGAAATGAACAAAACAATAAAGACTAATTAACCTGTACTTTTGAAAAGAGTCGTTGCTGGCTTGAGGGAGATGATGGGGAGGTAGAGAGGAGGAGGGTTACTGTTTCAGAGGAAAATTCTGAAAATGTCCTTTAATCTCACTGGAAGTGAGGGATTCCCCCCTTGCTCCTCCGCCCCAGAAAAAATCTGGTTCCTGGTCATGATCCCCATTAACTCCTGGACGTCATCACCATCCACTTTCAGACCTAGGGTCTTGATGCGTGGGCCAGGAGTTTGACATAAGTGGTCTATCACATCCCTCTTGTTTGGTCTTCGGTTGTCTGATGCATCACCCAATCAAAAGCAACATTAAAGATTGGAACTGCTTCACCTGAAGTGGAAGGTTACTGTTTCCGACTTAACAGGAATAGTTGGTGTAGAAGGTCATAGTGCTGAAGGTCATGAGTACGATGAAGTTGATGAGGACTATGTGATGTGGGATTCCATTCATTGGTAGTATGACCCAAGGGTTGTCCCGATGGAAGGACTCGAACGAGACTTGATTCTGTTTATATTGCTAATATTACCTGGGACAAGAATCTGATATGAACTCTCTTCCTCAACAAAAATCCTGCCTGTTCATTCCTGAGTTGTTGGTCTACTGGACCTGAGATTTGCTGGATGATAATTTGCCACAATCTTAAATGGAATAGAAGTGTAATCCCTTGCCACTTTGTAGAGTAACTTTGTGTCTGGGTCGATGGTTGTTGAAATCACTGTACTGAATTTTGTTCTTTAAATAATACATTTTAAACAATGCCAGATAGGTATAATGTGCTTTCACGAGTTTTTGGCTCCTAAACAGGAATTGGAATTATTGTTTTTTTAATAACCCAGAGTAACCTTTTAATGTGACCAAACATTAAAGCATAGCATTTACAATTAAACTATAGGGAACACGAGCCAATCGTGTCTCCCCCCCCCCCCCACCTCAGACCACCTCAGGCACCTCAGACTCATCCACCAAATACCACTTGGCTTTTTGTATTAGTTATTTAGTCATATTCAGCTGACAGTGACAAACAAGTTGAGTCAATCTGACAGATTATTTTTCTAAGGGCGAAGACTTTAGTCTTGGTAGGATTCAGTTTTGTTAACCACCTCATTAAAGGATATCGTTAACCGTTTTAGACTTTCCCAAATTCAATCTAGTTTTTCCTCGCGCTAAGCTCTACATGGGTACAAAGTCTGAAAATGATGCATATGGAAGTATATCTGAATAACAGTTTTTTCAAAAAAATGGTCCCCGTGGTGAGAAAACCTGTATTATTCAAGTAGAATACAATGAATTCAAGATAGATTTCCTGAAATCCATTCATATGCACCAGATTTGGACTTACTTTGGCCCAAAGGTTGGGAAATTATTGCCTAAACATTTGGAAATTAAACGCCCCCTAGTGCTGGAAACATAGAACCAACCTTTCCCAAAATGACTCCAGTTCTTCCTCACACTATGGTCTATGTGGGTATAAAATTGAAAGTGATACATGAACTTGTTTGTTAGTTATCGCGTTAACACGCAGGTCAACTGCTACAGGTTACAGGAACATTTAAGTGTACATTTTTAACTTTTTACAAATGAATACAGGTAGAACTGGTAACTGGCGCTGCATCCAGCCAGCTTTCATCTATCTGCTGATGTTTAGTGGGTTTCTTCTTTTTAAAGTGCCTGTTTGAGTTTGCTGAATGGGACATTTTGTCTTACGTCATTCACTGGGAAAAACGTTTTGTGACATTCTTGATGTTGAGATTTCCCTAGCCATGGTTTCAATGAGCTATGCAACATTTCTGCCACATAATTGTCCATATTAAGACTAATCAACCGATCATATTTCATAGTAAATGAGCTTCCTCTCGCTAATCAGTCATGGTTAAGTGTTGCACCAGTAAACATGATGTTTTTATGTAGCGATGGTTGACACATATATGGTGGGGTTAGTGCATGACCAGTGCTCAAACAGGAAGAAAATGGCGAACTTGCCCCAAACTTTCTCAACGCGTAGCTGAATAGTAAACTAAAATGTTACTCTGGAAGCATTCCCAGAAAGAAATTGACAATGAAATAAGAGAAACTTGATTCATATTTCATTTTTACAGATAAAGACGCAAAACTTTTTTTTTTTAACACAATAACTCAAAAAGTATATCAGAGATCCTTTTCAAATTGTTATCTCCCCGTGAACCTTAGTGGGAGAAATAACTGGATTAATTTGGGGAAAGGTCATTTGTATATTTCTAACACTAACTCTTAGCTACTAAGGACAGCTTATATATGAAAAACACAATTTTTGGACATAGCTTCAACTTCACAACGTCATTCATGAGGAGTGTAATCAGGGGAATGCTTACACAATACAGGGGATTGTTGTTTTCTTTGGTAATATACCCTTTCTGCTGGGGAAGGCAATATAGGCCTATAGTTTGAAAGTTTGACTTTCTTTTGAGTTTCCTGACAGACCTGCAGAACGGACACAACTGCATCAATCTACAACCAATCAGAGCAGCATAAGGGTCGAGGTCAAGACTAGCCCATCACGTAACAGGATGGGGGGATTGGCCTGAACAGAAGGAGGTCCAGAACTAAATGCCTGTTGATCTTGGTCGCTCTTAGTTCACTCACTGTTGCAGAGTTTCATTTCCAAACTTCAGAGTATTTTTTTAAATTCTATATGTTTATTTCACTACGACCACAAAAATTGCCTGCAAACTTTGTCAGTCAGATTGAATTAGTGGTCCTGTTGTCTACAGTGGAAGTGACTCTTACTCCACAATCGGCGCCGAGTAGACTCTCTGCATCCATCTCTGCAGGCATGGAGCAAGCACGATCATCTCTGGTCTATCAGTCACTCACACGCCATCAGAGGACATCCGAGCCCGGCTTTTCTCAACTGTCTTTTGTATTACCAAAGCCCGGCCCGGCTCAGAATGGGTGTTGGCTCGGGTCTTGGGTTGGAACATGTGGATTCACCTTGCATTTTAGTAGAGATGCACCCATTGCAATTTTCTTGGCCAATCACCGATTTTTTGTGAAGTCTGACAGGCCGATTCCGATTTTTTTTCTTTAAAGTTTAAAAATCATAAGGATTAACGTATAGAAATTGGCCAATTGCCGATTTCATCAAACTGTGCCAATCAATCGGCACACTTCTACATTCTAGCGTTTAGTCATATTTGGATCAGGGAGCGTCTGTGGCCTAAACTTGTGCAAACACGTAAAGAAATGTTTGCATCAGACATAGATTGTTAAAACAGGCACACACATGCTCTAAAACCCAGTTACAGTACAGATAAAGAGTTTTACTTATAGAACCCATACCACCACCCACAAACTTTTCTGCACAGGCTTCAGTCAGGGTAGGGTGTGTTCGTGCTCTCCATCCACAACACGCCCTCTGGCTCCGCCCACCCATACAGCGCTTTTAGGCTGGGGTTATGGACACGCGTCTCGATACCATCAGTTCGAATGAGCAAAGTCTCTGATTTACCCACAAGAATCACACCTTTTAACCGACATAACTAACCAGACAGGTCATATTCTTGAGCTGGAAAGGCAGAACCATATGATCCTTAATCTTCTAATGGACCCTTCGTATTTAGAAAAGCAGCCTCGCTACTTTACCTTCAGCAACGGTTGCTCTTTATACAATTAGTGTCTTATATTCTAAACATAACTGTTCCGAACATTTATATTAGCATCTTTATTTCTTTGTTCCTCTTCTTTTTGGCCCTAATATATCATAAGACAAAAAGTGTTTCCATCTTCCTGTACGTCTGGACTCGCTGTCCAAACCTATCTATCTGTGGTTCTGCTGTCTCGTTCTTCCGTCATTTCTATGGAGATAAGTAGGATGTATGTGTGTGCGTTTATGTGTGCATAAGTACGTATTTGTTAAATGCCGAATAAAAAGCTCGGGTAAAAAAAAAAAAAAAATGTATATCATGTAGTATATACATGGAATTACCCTCAATCAATAAAGATTATAACTTTTAACAGTCATAATGTGTTGAATAAATCCAATTTTTAATGGCTTTATGTATGTATGATATAATTTTGGGAAAACTTTGGTATAAATTATAGCATAAATAAAATAATACCACAGGCAAGTAACTTATACTTCAATTTAAAGTACAAAACCTTTCACTGTTCGGTAACCTCGCATACCTTCAATCCTACAGAAATCCAAATGTGCATTTTCATTGAATAACATTGAGCTCAAAGGAAAGGTTATACGTTTAAATATATGCAGTTGCAGTAACATCTCATGTTCTTGTAGGTCTAATCTGAAACTAAATGATCCAAATTCAAAAAAAATTTAAAAGTCTCAAAAAGTTTAAAATATGATCATTTGAATTGAAGTCAAAGATGTTTAGGTATTTAATGCATAACGAGGTGAATATGTTCAGATAAGTCTTAAATACAGACCATTGGTCGTTGTTGATATATTTAGTACAGTCATTGAATGCTACTTCAATGAAACGCATTTAAAATCTTCTTTTGTGCTTTAAATGAACTTTGCTTTTTTTTTTTCCCACAAACACACTATTTTCTTCACACACTTCTGTGAATTCTGTAAATGTATATATTGTATAATATTCTTTTGTAATTATTTATATTATATTATCAAGATAAATGAATAGATTTAAAAAAATAAAATAAAATTAGACCCTAAAATATAACTATTTAAATTTGCCAGTATGCTGCCAGTATGTTAACGTAATTACACAGATGTAATCTGATACAACATTTTTGCAGTAAATAGTTAAGATGTTAAATTTGTTGAAACTGTTGTAGAAACATGTTGCGCCATCTACATTCACATAGTTTGTAGTTCTGCTGAATCGTGTTGTGTCACGCTGACAGGTGTTCCTCTAATATTCATCCCTCCTCGTTTAAATTAATGGAGGCAAGAAAGAAAGTAGGAACACCTGCTTTTGTTTTAGTTTTTTTGCCTCATATTTTATACTATCCTCGTGTCACAGACTCAGTGGGTTGACTGAGCTGTAATAGAAAGACGACAAAGAGAAGAATGTTCTCCGACCGGCTCGACTCACACGTTATTTAAAAAACATTTCCTTACGTTACGTTTGCAGTGATGGTGATTTGTGGGGTTTTTTTTCCTGCAGTGTTACTTTAAATGGCTCCTTTGTGAGCAACATTTGCTGGAATGACTCCTTTGTGATTGCAGTTTTTTTCTACACTGAGGAGGACAGTAGAACAACGGAGAGAGAACGTTTGGGCAAATCCAAGGCAATGGGAGCGACCGCAGATGATTCCCAGGAGAGCCACTCTTCAGCTTCGGCTGAACGGAACAGACTTAATGGCTTTTCTGAACAACTCTATGATTCACTCCTGGGGCCACATTACAGGAACACACGATGGAGAAGAGCCGTATTAATCCCACTTAAGAAAGCAATTTAGAGTTTTTCGCAGACATGAGGAATGTTGCTGAATGTAGTGTCTGCTGTCAATCAGGATGTAGTACGCAGATCTGCTGCAGGGACGCCAAACATCCGGACAGCAATAGGATCGCTCACCATTCACCGGCTCTGTGCATCAGATAGAACCAGTGGAATGATGGGAAAGATATCTGATTTCTGAGCTGAGCACCTCTACATTATTGCATGGTTGGATGAACAATTTGATCCTCGGTTGATTCAGCCGACAGGGTTTTCCCGAGAACCTTTACTTTGTCAGAAATACCGAAGTTATGACTCTATAAAACTAGTAAAGAAAAAGCATCTAGTGTCCATCAGAAAACAAAGAGTAAATAAATACACAAAGGACAAAAATACAATTTCTGAGAAGAAATTTAGGTTACTGTAGAATAATATAAAGTATTAAAATGAACCAGGACTAAGCTGTCTTCCCTAAAAAGCCCTCAAACCCATGCGTAGTACGGGCGATTCCCATGATTGAATTCATTCATTCAATTCAATTCAATTTGAAGTTTTGAGCGGAAAAAACAACATTATTTATAGAAAATATATGATATATGATGATATATGGAGATAGATCTTGATAAACCACATATAAATTCCCGTTGAGGTCATTCATTTACACCTAATTTGGACTAAATCAGATCAACGGTTAGGAAGTTATGTTCAAAATAATATTTAAAAACAAGCTCCCCTAGTGACTAAAATAAAACGATGAACCATTGGTTAAAATACGATCGTTAAATGGATTCAAAGGCATCAAATTTGGACTAAATCGGACAAATTGAAGAGAAATTAGGGTCTGGAACGTTTGTGCAGAGAAACCTCTTCCTAGTGTTGGAAGTATTATGGACTTTTCCCCAAAATCCATCCAGTTCTTCCTGGCACTAAGGTATATGTGAGAATAAAATTATAAAAATAATCCATTAAATTGTTTTTGAGTTATCGGGTTAACACCAAGGATCTGCAGTGGACACAGCAGCGGTTCCGATTTCAAGATATCCCAGACTTTTCGGGGATATAAAATGTGTGCAAATTTACACGCAACTAATTGAACGTATGTGCAGAACAACTGGCTGTGGTTTCTACAAGAAAATAACAAATACAACATCATAAGAAATAACATAAAACTATTTTGTTATGATTAAACATCGTAACTAAAAGTAATATAAACAGAAAGTCCATCTTAGTGAGATTTCATCACTATATAACAAACATATCGTTTCTTTGCATGCACTATATTAAATTATAAACATTAATCACTTTTAAGTTGACGATGATGTAAACGTTGCAATACTTCTGGTTATCTATATCCAGAAGTATGTTTTTACTTTGAAAACATGCTTATGCAGAAACTCTTATAAATGTAAGAGTGGTGAAATGACTTAGAGTACGATTTCATCATGACATTTGGAGATTTTGGGCATTATCGACCGTACATAGGAGGGAGGGTGAAATTATCGTACAAAAACGACAATTATCGTACATTTACGATGATTATCGTACATCTGGTAACACAGATGGTCTCAGTGAACAGGTGGGACGGAATGAGCTTTATTCAACAGCTAGTAAAAGAGTAAAGTTATATAAATCTACTGTGTTTATATGAAAACAAGATTAACTCGGGGCCTTTTCTACAGTTGTGGATGTTGCAACTTCCTGGAGATTGAATTGATTAAATCTTCATCCAAATCCAGAACACTGGACCAGTAGGGGCTGATCATGATCTGTCTGGTTATACAATAGGAGCCTCATCACATTAGTTCTGCTGAATGATAGTGGTAAGACAAGACCTATTTTTCAGAGACAGCAGATGCAAAAACCAGAGCTCCTGCATGGAAACAACTACAAAAGAGGTGCAGAGAAGTCCAGAGGGCATATAAATATCATAGACTCATGGTGAGACGTC